>JAEQBH010006333.1:0-111940 GCA_016808115.1 Tetrastigma voinierianum | reverse complement strand
ATAATACATAAATGTAAAAAAATGCGATTTATTAGTTCTTGTGGCATCCATCATTACATTCATTACAATTGACAACCAAGCGGTCGTATTAAAACGGCTATATCGTTCGTTCGAATCAGATACAAAGTAGAGACCAAAGAAGAAGCAGTAGCAGGGGTCAAAGAAGAAGAACAAGAACAAGAAGTAGTAGCAAAATTGCTATCAAAAAAAGAAAAAGATGGAAATGAGGCTTAAGAAGAGCAAAAGCCCCGCTGATTTGAATGGGGGGTGTCCTCGGATGTAGAGGGTTCCATTCAAGTTTTAAAACCACCCAAGGCGCCGCCCGAACCAGTGCGAATCCGCTCGAGCCATGCATTCACGGCCTAATTCATGCTTGGAAAGCGCGCCGATGTCGATCAACGATTATCGCCGTTCAGCGATCCCCCGATTCGATTCTCGTGACGTTCAATTATCCTTCTCTTTGAAGGAGCGTGGATAACCGGTGGGATAGCGAACCTCGTCCTCTCTAGCCTTTTATAGCGACCTCTAGTCTCGGGGATCAACTCCAAGCGGCCGTATGGCGTGTGCATTTTCAAAAAGTTAGAAAATTCGCATTGGGGTGCGGCATTGATTGCCCTCTTTATTCCCCATGATATGGCCAGTCCAAGCATGTCCTATTTTTTCCAGCCGGGGACGATCGCCCTCCCCAACAGGAAAAAGGGGGGCATTGTGGGTGCCTTGGGCCTTGACCCAGGCCCTCTAGCTAGCAAGCCCCTTTCGACTAGAGGCCATGGCTAGCAGGCCCCTTTCCACTAGAGGCCATGGTTGGGTCGATCCATCCTGTCCGGCTCGCAAGCCTAACTTAGGAGCCTAGATCCGGATACCCTCCTACAGCCAAAGAAGGGGTTGACACTCCCCGGATGCCATTTTTCGGAGAGGCTTTATCCAACAAGGGTTGATGAATAGGCTCCACAAGAGGGAGAGTGCACCATCTCATGCCTTGCCATGAATTCAAGATGGACAAACCCCTTCGGGGTCTTGCATTCGGGAAATTCACCCCACTTTCTCTCTTTTTTTCCGTCTAAAAGAAAGAATTAGTCTCCGTCCACGAGATATGCGCCCCACGTTCTCTCCTCTCTCCTGTCTAAAAGGAAGAATTAGTCTCCGTCCGCGAGATATGCGACACCTTCTCCTTTCAATTTGGAAGGAAATCATCCGCACCACGAAGAGTTGATCCTCACTCCACGATAAAGGAAATGCCACGACACGGAATAAGGTATGGACAAAAGGCTCAAAACTCTAGATCTTAAGGAGGCCGGCGGAGATACCTTGGCGTCGGAGGCGGCGTGGAGGCCACTCCCGCCGCTTTCTTAGTTATCACATTTTACGAGGTTGGCATAGACTAATGCATGTTCCACTTGATCCAATTATTTCGAGAATTACGGAACCGCAGTCCCTTTTCTAAAGTAAGGAAAGGTAATTTTTTTTTTTTTGCTATTCTAAACCTTAAATCACTCCTATGTATCTATTTCTTTCATTTTCTTGCTCAATAAAGTGGTTCTTCCACAAATATTAGGTCTTATCTTGTTTTTTCATGTTGTCGTCATCTTATTACGGTAATTTGGTTTGTCGTCAGCTTATTGTGATGTGGTGGTTTTCATCACCTTGTTGTGACACTTTATTTGTGTGAGGGATTCAAGCAAGAAAAACGAATTCAATCAATCAAATATGTTAGATTACAAGTCATCAATATGTTGAAAAATTGGAGTCGTAGATACCCTCGTCCGTTATTGATATTAGATGTAGGTTTATGTCGATTCTTATCTTTATTAACTTTTGGATATTATTTGTCATTTATGATTTTTAACAATTTGTATCTTGAATCACATTGATCTATTATAGTATGAATCGATAAAATTATTTTTTTCAAAAAATAATTAAAATATTTATTACATCCTATAACCACTTTTATTAATTTATTTTATATTGTATTTGAAATAGATAGTAATAAATCCTAATGAAGAATCAATAAAATTATTTTCCTTTAAAAAAAATAAAAGTATCTTATATATCGTATTCTTTAAATATTCTAATTTGAAAAATTAAATATTTGAATAATGATATTGACTAGAAGTTTGTAAAACTTGAGAAAAATTCAATTTTTCTGAAAAATGGTAAAAGGTAATTTTGGTTGGAAATCGGAAATTTTATATATCTTGGATTATATTGACTTAAATCGTTTTAATTCGATACCGCTAATCCCAGTTCTGCATTGAATTTCGAGTGATCGAGAATTCCAGCATTTTAGTAGCCGGGTGTCGTGACCGTGGTATGATCGTATGGATGTCGTGATACTGCTATGGGAGTGACCCATGCATGAAGTCGTGTGGTGTGTTTGTCTGAATGGCTCATATTGAGCCAAGTGTCAAGTAGAGGAAAAACAAGGAAAAGAAAAATCAAGAAAATTAAGAAATTTGTGGAGATGACATGTGGCATGTGGAGAAAAGTGACAAGAAGTTTCCCCACTTTGATCAATTCGTGTAGGAGAACCAAAATGGGAGAAAGAGAAGAAAAATAAAGAAAGAAAAGGAAGAAAGAAATAGAAAAATTAAAATTAAAAGAAATGAGAAGGAATGAACTAAAAGAGTTCAGTGATTATAAGGGAAAAAAGGAAACAAACAAAGAAAGAAAAAAAAAAAAAGGTTCGAAACCTTTACAAGATCTACGGAAATTAAGGACGTGGGTTTCGTCGAGATGAGGTAAAAGTCGGTCAGTATAGCAGAAATTTATCTTGGGTCTCAAAAATCCCAGAGGTTTAAATCCATTTCCAGGTAAATTTTCTCTTGTATTTAAGCTAGATTAATATTAGGTTTTCTTTAAGTGATTATATTGATCTCAATCTGGGTGAGTGCATGATTTGGACCATTGTCAGATATAAAATTTTAGGTTGTTTGGTGTGTACTAAATTTTCAAACCTTACCAGTATTAGCAACTGGGCTGTTTTGGAATGGTCAGTTTGAATTTTCAAAGCTGATTTAGGAGCGATCGGGACCAGGGATTTTAAGACTATTTTAGAGCGATTCGGAATTGATTTTGGACTCTGTGTGTGCTATTTTTTTTATATGTGTTATTGAAAAAAAAATTAAATAACATGTTGGTTGTGTGAAAACCATGTTAATGCATGCTTATGGATGTATTAACATGGAATTTATGATAGATATGAAGTATAATAACAGAAAATATAATTATCCATGTGTTAATATGTTTGCATGGTTCTCATTTTTCATGTAACATGGTATAGTATGAAATGACATAATTTAAATTTCATACTGCAGAGGACATCGTGTTAAGTCGGTGTGTGCGTAGTGTTGGTTGTCATGCATTTTTAGTGAATGTGAGTGAGTTCGAAATGGGACGGCGATCCAAGTGAGACTCACAGGTGAATAAATAATAATAATAGTTTGCATGTGTTTGGGTGAAGCAAGATGGGGTAGATCCCCTCTATGGTGAAAAACCAAAATTTTATTCTTGGTTAGATATATGGATCAAATGAAAGTTTCTTGGTGTCGGGAAAGCGTCACGAAGCTGCGGGTGAGACCCAGTCGCTACCCTGGCTGCAGATTTGATGAAATTAAATAAATATTGAAGGGTTATTCAATGGGTTAAGTCATTGGGTAAAACACCAATGACTGGTTTTCACACTTGACGTTACATGTGTGAGAGAGTAGGTCAGGACTCGGGTTTATGGGCATGAGGAGTCTCATATCATGCATGACATAAAGTATTCCATATAGGATTGCATTTTCTGTATTGATGTATGTATGTCATTGCATGTGCATTTAGGTGAGGAGTAGCCCTTGTAGGATAATTTTTCTACTGGACATTGCTCACTATGTCGTGGGACCCCTTTTCAAGAAATGCGAGGAATAAGGGAGGCTGTGATTGCGAAGGAGGCCGACATGTGGCCTTGAGTAACATTTTTGTAAAAGTGTTTTGTATAAAAGGATTTTTATAAAATTCTTTTGGATTATTGTATAAATAGTCGGTATGTAATTATGGTAAGAGGGCCATGATCGGACCCTACGAGCTTGTAATTATTCATTTTCTTTTCATATTTTAGATTTAAATATGAATGAATGGGTCCCGGTGAAGGGACGTATGAAAGTGGTGTCGAGTAACTCGGTGTCCATGGGTAGTTGGTACCGGTCCGATACCAAGACTTAGGTGCAAGATGACCTAAGACAGAAATTCCGCAGGTTGACGAGTTATCAATGGGACCCCCGAAAATTGGGATGTCACAAAGTTGAAAATGGAGATTGTGGACCAGGGTTGTAAGTTATAAAAGTGAGCCATGATCCTGCAAATAAAAACTATGTCAATTTGAAATAAAAAATGAAAATTGTGATTGAAAGTTGCTCTTAAAGGTATACATGGAATATTGGTGGGCAATTAGGCTAGCCCATTTTATCTAAATTTTTTAGTAGGTTGAAATTTGGAATTTTAAAATGGAGTAAAACCATTGCCAAATGGTTGTTGCCCATTCTAATTAGCCCTTCCCTTTTTTTTTTTTTTTTTTTTGTCCGTTAGCCTAACTCAGTTAATTAGAACATCACCATTAAAAAGGCTAGACATGGGGAGAGGAAGGGTTCAAGTCTATTTAGAGACAATTTACTACATAGTATTAAAAGTGATTAGCTTTCAAAAAATAAAAAATAAAAAATTTCCATTTTAATTATTAAAAAAACATCGTGTTTTATAGAATATTTATATCTTAAAATTATCCTCTTACTATTATTTTAGAAAATGTATGTCAAACATATTCTTATCAAAATTTATTTTAATAACTGTTAGATTATTATATTGTTATATTTATTTTGTAATTTCTTAGGATTATAATTTGTATTTTCCTAGGATTGTAATTTGTATTTTACTAGGGTTGTATAGTCTAGCCTATATAAGGTCTCCTTTTGTATTTGTTATTTATAGTTTTTAATATAAAGACTCAAGTCTTTATTCATGGTATCAGAGTAGGTTCTCTGATTTTTTCTTTCCGCTGCTCTCACGGTCTAGGCATTACAGCCACCGTATAACTTATTTTTCCGGCAAACACCACCGTTTGCCACCGCACAAATTGTTTTTTTTCCGGCGAAAACCACAGTTAGTCCTTGTTTCCTCCGCCCATTGCGTAGCTAACCCTTAGATTGACTTTGCCGTCCTTGGATTGGCCAGATTGGCCAAGAAAATTTGACGGGTGCATTCTAACTTATTTTCGCGTCCCGATTCCATTTTTGCTTTCTGCTTTTCGATTCGAATTTCGATATGCCAGGTGATGATATTTCTCGTCCGATTCATGTTATTTTAATGGAATAATTTTGCCTAGTGGTCTCGAAGCCATGCGTGGATTATCTCAAAGTATGATTGTGGCTTTATGCCTCTGGTGGCTAGTCCTATTCGGAACAAATTGAATGAAACCGGTCCGCCTATGCCATTCGGATTGAGGATTGGGAAAGTGCTAATCATCATATCATCACTTGGTTTCGTAATACATCTATTCTATCTATTGTTGATGAGTTTGGCAACATTGATATTGCCAAAGAAGTTTGAGACTTACTTGTTACTTGGTATCTTGGGTGGCGGTGCCGCCAACTAGCTCATGAGCGAACTTCTCCAGTTCGTCAGAACCGGTGAAGCGAAGATCACTATATATCACAGCCAGCTGAAATCTATTTGGGATCGATTAATTGCATACGAACCGATTCTCTCCAGTCTGCTAACACCAATTGGTTTATGTTCCGCGTGAACAAAGAGGCGTGTTCGAGTTTTTAATGGGAGCTTAGTGATGAGTTTGAATTAGCCCGAAGTCATATTCTCCATCGGGATTACCATGGAGTCTCACAAGCTATTCATAAGTTAGTTGATAATGAGACCCGTCTTCAGATTGAACCCATTTCTATCGAGACCATGGTTCTTGCTACTCCGGCCCATTTGTTCAGTTGGTATTGCTCTTGTTTTCTCTCTCGATCCTACTTTACACACCTCTCTACACCTGTTTTTCTTTAAAAAGGAATAATGTCAGACGACATAACAATAAGAAGTCTCTTCTTATCTGCAGTTTTTGTAAGAACAAAGGTCATTCTGTTGAAACCTATTACACTCTTTAGCATATTCTTCATAACACTGCTGCTTTGACATTGTCTGAATTATCAGCTATGGACTCCCATTCCAAGTCTGGTCCTACCTCATCTCTCTCTATAGCATATTTACAGGATATGGTTAATCAGGTTCATCTTCCATCTTCCAGTGCATCGACATTTTCTCTTTCTACGATGTGGGTACTTCTCTACGTGGCTTCTTGATTACGCACTTTCTGATCATATGACTTCTTCTCCTTATGTTGTACCTTCACACATACACTTCTACCCTACCATATACCTTTGCCGTGGTTCTCCTATGCATGTCTCTCATCTTGGTAATGTCTCTACATAGCCTTGTTTGTTTGTGTTTGCAGTTCCCCAGACTCACTCATAATCTTTTACGTTGGGCGACTCACTTTGAACTTGGTTTTCTCTAACCTTTTATCTTGCGGGTGTGGTTGTGCAGGATTCTCAAACGGGACAGATCGTTGGGATTGCCCGTAAGGTCGGAAGGTTGTTTGAGCTCATCTCGTCTCTCTGCTTCTATTGTCTCAGGACAGAGCACTTCTTCTCTTGCTTTATGACATTCTCGTCGTGGTCATGCATCTATCTCTAGAGTTAAACAACTAGTTTCTAAGGGTTTGTTAGGTTCGGTTTCAAATAAGAGTTTTGATTGTATGCCTTGTCAATTTGAAGCTCATGCTTTACCATTTAATACTTGATGTTTCTCATGCTCTTTCTTCTTTTGATCTTATTCATTCTGATGTATGGGGCCCCTCTCCCATTTCTACTCCAGGTGGGTCACGTTACTTTGTTATTTTTGTGGATGATTTTTCCTGATATACTTGGATTTATCTCTTAAAAAATCGTTCTGAACTTTATCAAATATATCGTGACTTTACCAAAATGATTGAAACACGGTTTTCTAAACCTATCAAAGTTTTCAGATTTGATAATGCCCAATAATATAAAGCCCATGAATTTACCTCTATTCTACATCAATTTGGTTTTGTTCCTCATTTCTCTTGTGCAAGCACTTCTTAGCAAAATATAAGCGGTGGCCTTGAGCCGTCATATTCTTGATGTTGTTCGTGCTCTTCTTATTAAAACCTACTTCATTCTCGGTTTTGGGGGGAAGAGTGCTCTTCTCTCTACCGTTTACACCATCAATCGGTGTCCTTCTCCCATTGTTCATAATCAAACTCCTTATGATGCATTTGTTTGGTTCTCTCCTATGACTTGCCAAGTCTTTGGATATTATGTATTTTGTTCGTCTTCATGATCATGAAAGAAACAAACTTTAGTCTCGTTCTCCTTTGTGTTGTTTTCTTGGGTATGGAATTGGTCAAAAATGTTATAGGTGTTATAATCCCATTAGAAAACGTCTTCGTGTTTCTCGGCATGTGGTCTTTTGGGAACACAAAATGTTTTACCAACTACCTCATGTTCATGTTTCCCTTATTCCCTCTATCTGCAGCTCGCAAATGGCCACTCTTTCAGATAGATGTCAAAAATGCTTTTCTTAATGGTGAACTCTCAGATGAAGTCTATATGAAGCTTCCTCCTAGTTACTCTCACCCTCCAGGGTTCCCTCATAGAGTATTTCGACGACGGCGGACACTTTATGGGCTTAAACAAGCTCCTTAAGCATGGTTTGCAAAGTTCAGTTCTACTATCTCTCAGCATGGTTTTTTAGGCAGTTCTTTTGATACAGCTCTTTTTCTAAGACGGTGTGGTCATGGTATTACTATTCTCCTCTTGTATGTCGATGATATGATTATTAAAGGTGATGATATGCAGGGTATTCAGGATCTAAAGCACTTTCTTGGTCGTCAATTTGAAATAAAAGATCTCGACCCTCTTAATTACTTTCTTGGTCTAAGTTTCTTCCTGTGATGGTTATTATCTTACTCAGACCAAGTATACTTATGATCTGATTTCTCAAGCCAGTATCACTGATAGCAAGATAGTCGACACACTGTGAGTATTTGTCCCTCGATTCCTAATGTTAATTAC
Organism: Tetrastigma voinierianum; assembly: GCA_016808115.1. Lineage (NCBI taxonomy): Eukaryota > Viridiplantae > Streptophyta > Magnoliopsida > Vitales > Vitaceae > Tetrastigma > Tetrastigma voinierianum. The sequence continues at coordinate 103,811 of JAEQBH010006333.1, read as the reverse complement.
TGTCTGATGCTACTCTGAGAAAGCTTATTGGGGTGCAATATCTCCAACATTTACTTACGCCTTGATATTTCCTATGCAATTCATGTAGTCAGTCAGTTTATGGTTGCTAGGGCTCTATTTATCTTTGTATTATCGGGATTCTTCGATATCTGAAGGCACCATATTTGATGGTCTGCGTTTTCTTCCCATTCTTCATTAACTCTTGATGCGGATGCGAGATTAAACGAGTGGTCACTTGATCCTTCGATCTACTACAGGATATTGTTTTCTTTTAGGTGATTCTCTTATCTCTTGGAGAAGCAAGAAACAAACAGTAGTTGCTCTTTCCGGCACTGAAGCATAATATAGAGCATTGACAGCTACTACAGCTGAACTTATTTGGTTACGTTGGTTACTACAAGATCTTGGTGTTGACTGTTCCACTGCAACTAAACTTCACTATGATAATCGAAGTGCTATTCAAATTGCTCATAATGATGCCAGCGACATTAAACATATTGAGATTGATTGTTACTTCATTACGTCATCATACCTTGAGATACTCGCGCTTGATCTATTTCTCTCGGGATCGGTTAGGCGTGTCTTCGTCAAACCACTTCCTCTATGAACTTTTTGAGCTTTAGCTTCCAAACTCATAATTGTTTCTCTTAAACCATCGTGAATTTGAGGGGGGATGTTAGATTATTATATTGTTATATTTATTTTGTAATTTCTTAGGATTATAATTTGTATTTTCTTAGGATTGTAATTTGTATTTTATTAGGGTTGTATAGCCTAGCCTATATAAGGCCTCCTCTTGTACTTGTTATTTACAGTTTTTAATATAAAGACTCCAATCTTTTTTCAATAACTATGGTTGAAAATGATTATAAAAATAATTTTCATTCACGTTTTTTAAAAACTATTATATATTTTTCATAATACAATTCTATATATAGTGTTTCGCTTTTAATTATTACATATGTTTTTGTGAATACTTTTATTAAGTAGCTAGTTTTCTAATTATGAAAAAATATGTCTCTTTTTTATTGTTGAAAATATAAAAATATTATTTAAAGAAAAAATTAGTTATCAGATTTCTATTGTTTTAATAAAATGAAATAATATATATAAATATATTAAAAATAAAAAATTTAATTATATATTCTTTTAAGAATAAAAAATTATAAGAATTTAAAAAATATTTAAATTTGTAAGATTATTTTTAAATAATTTTACTATTATGAAATAGTTGTGGCATGCAATCCGGGTAAGGATTTAAGCTGTATTGGCCAAACATTGGTTTGAATAAAACGCAAGTCAAATGGCCCGATCATATTAGCCTGAGACCTATTGCTGTGGGCAAAAATGGATGGGGTTAGCCCATTTCCCACCTCTATTTAGAGGACTTGACCTCCTAGACTAATGTCAGTAGATTAAATTAGATATTTTTTTATAAAATCCAATGAAATTAGATCCCCTTTTATAAATTTCGATCAGTGTGGATTATTAATATATAAGATTATGCTTGGTTTTCACATAATTCGAAAGAAACTGCAAAGTGAGATAAAATAGAGAAAAAAAATGTAAAAATAAATGAAAAGAAACGAAGAAAAATAAAAATAAATTTAATCCAGCATATTATTTATAGGTATTATTTTAATTTTTAAACTCATTTTTTTATTTTATCATATTGATATAAAGAATAAATAATTTAAGTTATGCAAGTGTGGACACCATATTTTGGTTATGATGCATTTCTTACTGAAAAGGCGGAACTCGTTTTATATTTTTGAAAAAACCATTTTGAAAACGGTTTTTGGAGTCGTCACTTATTTTATTTTTTTAAGGGAAAACAAAATAAGAAAGAAAACCTAAATGTGACTCATAATATGAAAAAACGGGTATGGGAAAAACAAAGTATAGGTTGAGGTCGAGTTCTTATTGGAAGGTATGGTGAAGACTATAGTACCCCTCTAGATTTCTTAAAGTTGGGTTTGTCAATCGAGTTAAGACAATTATGACAATTGATTAATCATGTGACACGCCATTTCGGGAGTTGATTAATGGCCGTCTATTTCGTGGAATACGTATAGCCATTGATGTCTCAATGCCACAAATAAAGTGTCTCTCTGCGAGACTCAAACATGAGTAAAAAATAAATGTCGGACATCTTGTCTGCTTAAAATATAACCAATATATTACAATAGTTTCAAGAGTTAATCACACTCTTATACAAACATGTTTTTACAACGGATAATCAAAGCGCTACATGTCGAGCTTTCTTCTCAAAAGCGGCCTCTAGTGAAGCGTCGTCTTCCTGAATACTCTGTGCACGAAGGGTCCCACGACAAAGTGAGCAATCTTGGTAGTTGAATTTTCTTTACGTTAGGTTAGCAAAAAACAAGTCTTTCGTCGATGTAAATGTGGCTTATTCAAGTGGTCGTGATTAACACTCGAATGTCTACGTATTATGGATGAGAATGTGACTCACATTTTCCCTCTTCTCGAGGCCTCATGACTCCCTCACATGTCTAAAGCGAGTGTGAAACCTTGTTTTAATGAAAGTTTTGTTCGCAGCGTAATCTGCATTCGATAAAATTATATTGGAATGACCCTCAGGAATTGAATTGTTGGATAACTCTCAGCTGTCATGGAGTCATCCTCAGAGATGATTGTTGGACAACTCTCAAAACAAACTCTGAAAAATCTTAGAACAGTTCATTTGACAATATGTTTTTATGTCATGCACCCTTCTATTCTCAGTTTGAGAATTACACGTAAAATCTGATATACCATTCGCAATAATTCATGTTAATATATCGACGTACGTATATTCTTAAAATTTACACAAAGCAACATGTTATTCATTCGCCATGACCTTCAAAATTATTCGCATGAAATTTAATAAGCGATCAAACAATCCATCTTGGAAGCGCGAAGCATCTACACAAAAACATAACATATTTATTCAAACATAGCAATAACATATCAATACATAAAGCCACACTGACAATTACTCGGTCGGTTCGAGATTGTAGAGGTGACTTTAGGAGTTTATGCGGTCAAATTTGGGCAGACAGAGCAATGGCTCGGGCCTTGGAATATCCTAACCATTAAAATGACTCTTAGCTAAGGTCTTAAGTAGGAAGCCTCCTCTCAGGAGTTCTTAAAACTGCAATCACAGAATGCCGTGCGTATCTCTTGCGAGTGGGGATCAACTTTGCCCTCTTGTCTCATTGGAATTTGACCAGAGGACCCGATCAACTGGGAAATGTCTGGGAAGGTGAAACTATATATACAAAAGTTCTTTCTTTATCTTTTCTCTTTCCTTAAATAGGTTGGGAGAAGATAGAAATCGACTTGGTGTCCTCTCGCGCCAAGTGTCAAGCTCCGTGGCTCAATAAGATTCTGGCATATCACTTATCATCTGTGGATTATCGGCTCCCGATCACGTATTGCCACGTGTCTTTCGTGGTGGTTGAACCGTATTTATTTCATTCTGCGCATAGCGTGTAGCGCTCTTGACCATTCGCGATGTGCAAATGTCCGTCTTATTCGATTAATGGCGAAAATGTGAAATTAAATTCACGGAGTCGGCGATGGTAGCTAGATTTGCGGAGACGATTACAGCGGTGGTCAAATTTCGATGCGTCAGGATACAGAAAAATTTTGAATTTTGACCGAAATTACCGTTTTATGCCCGGAAAATTAGTATTTTGGGTTTTACAAAATCAATCCGGCTAGCAAGAAGCAGGCTACAGGTAAAACACTATAACACATTAAACATGTAATAAATAAATAAATAAATAACAAAAGTCAAATGAGATAAGAGCTCGTACCTTGGTGGCAAATCGAAAATGCTATAAATAGAAAACATGATTAGTGCAATGACAAATATAAAAACATTCATTGTTAAATTATAAAATGAGTGTCAAATTATTTATTGGAAGCGTACATGGGATGTTGGTACTTAACTAAGGCTAATTTATTTAGCATGATTCAACTCCTTGTGATCCCATTTCACTAGAATTATAAAGTAGATCGTGTTTTGATTTTGAAATTAGGTTAAAGGGTAATTTTGAAAAATGAAAAATTGATAGTTGGATTGGAAAATAAGAATGTTACTTTACAGAAAATGAAGGGGTTTGAAATTTGGATATTTGAAAATAGATATTTGATTTGGGATATTAAGAAAGTGATTTTTTTAATTTATAAACTTTGAAGATTTTTTTTTAGAAATAAAAAACTTTGAAAATAAAGAAAATGATTTTGATTTTTAAAAGAAAATAATTGAATTTTGGAAGTTGAAGAAAATTGATTTTGTTATTCTTTTGAAAATTAAGAAAATTGTTTTTAAAGAATTAATGAACGATTTTTAATTTTAAAAAGTTAAAACGATTTTCTTTTTTTAAAGAAATTAAAGAAGATGATTTTTTTAGATAATAAAGTAATAGGGTGAAATTTAAAATAATAATAATAATATTTTTTTTGAAAGTTAATATTGAAAGTTAAAATTGATGAGGGTGAGGATATTAGAAATATTATTTGAATTGGCAAAGTTTAAAACAAAAGAAGATGTAGACTAATGGTTTAATGTATTTACTTACAACACAAAGAACATGAGTTCAATTACTCATGTGTGTGCCCTAAGTGATGTGACAATGAACCCTAGATGAGGTGGTGGTGACATGGCAATGTGCCCAATTAACTTAGGTCTAAGAAAATGGGTTAGACCTAAAAATAGATTTTAATGAGCTAATGAGTTTTGGACTTTAGTTGGACAGTTGGTGGGTTTAAAGGTCTAAGGTTTAAGGGCTTAATGAGGGTGAAGGTATGTGACCCCTAAGTGATGTGATAGTGGACCTTAAATGAGGTGAAGTGACATAGCAGTGGGCCCTATTAACTTGGGTCTAAGCAAATGGGTTAAACCTAAGGAAATAAGCTTTAATGATCTAATGGCCTTGGATTTTAGTTAGGCTTAATTAGTGGGTTTCTAATGGGCTAAAGGTTAAAGAGCTTAATGAGGTTGAGGTGTGTGCCCTAAGTGACGTGGTAGTGGGTCATAAATGAGGTGAAGGTGACATGACGAGCTGAGCCCAGCAGCAGATCTAAACAAATGGGTTAGGCTTAAGGAAATAGGCTTTCATGAGCTAATGGGCTTGGACTTTAGTTGGCCTTGATTGGTGGATTTCTAATAGACTAAGCCTAAAGATGACAAAAATGAATTAATAAAATAAAATGCATGAAGATCACTTTGAAATATTTAGCATGACGAATTATTAGTATATGAAGAAAAATATTGGGGCATGTATGTTTTAGGGTCTTATGGGCCTCTTATTTATCATAAAGCCCTTGACATTCAAAATTAAGCCCAACACCCATCACACCTAGTAAAATTAATACCAAGATATAAAAAAAAAATCAAAATGGCCACACACTCTATTTTCATAGGGATGATCACCCAAACCCCTTCCCCAAACCCGCACCCAGGCACCCTGGCAGTTCCAACTACACCCAGTTATTTTTTGTTTCTGTTTTGTTTTTGTTTTTCTTTATTTATTATATTAATTAATTTCAAGTTTTTTTCCCTTTTATTTTGCATTTCCATTTATTTTATTTTTATTATATTTTTATAATCATTACGCTAGTGAATAATTTAATAATATACAAATTGTTATGAAATACATGAATGAATATTAAATTATATTCGATATCATATTAACTAAGCGTATTAAGTAACTGTATCGTCGAATGATGTCACGCATTATGTGGCGTTCGTAGCACTCGTTAGTATGAATCACGTCTCCTATTGATGTATATATTCAATGCGTAGACATTAATGATATGTGCATCGCTGTTCTTATAAATCGAGCTTAGTTTTGGTCTTGTGAAAGAAAATATACTTGAGAAGAAGAAGAATGAAAAGGAAAATATCTGATAAGTAAATTTCTCACTCTGACTTCTATGTCTTTGGTCTTTATCTACTTTCTCTTCTTAATCTCCTCTGATACTATTATATTCTTGCAACGCAATATTTACCATCGTTATCGTAGAAGATCTACAGATTGAGTAAATATTTTTGCAAGGTGATATTCTTTTTATTTTTATTTTTATTAATCAACTTATACTTCATCTTCTTCTATCAATTCTTCTTTTTTTTCTTTTCTTGTATGAGTAAATTTACACACAAAGTATCATACGCTCGCAAAAGTGGTGGATATTTGAAAATCCTTCTAATTAATTTAAGGATTCATTTGTTTTGCAGAATTATAGCAAATATTGAAAAACCATTAGCATCCTCAGTGAATGAAATAGTATCTACATCTAGTGCCTTGGCGTGATACATAAGACAGATCTTGCTAACCTTGATTCTGAGAAGACGGACACCGAATGCAAAAGATAAAGCAAATGCATTGATTTTTATTCGTCGTCATTTGCATGAGAGCCTGCAGACTTAATATTTATCCGTTCGAGACCCTCAAACCTTGTGGAATAGGTTGAAGGATAGGTATGATCATACTAAAATTGTTATCCTTATCGACATGTGGTAGCGCGAAATCTCGAATTCTGAGATTCATCCCACGTTGACTATAACTCAAGCTTTGTTGATATTGTTTCTCGGCAGGTTATGCGGTGTAATTCGGCTGATCTTCAGGCTTGTTAGAAAGAACTTTCTCCACCTTCCATGCTTGAGAATATTGTATTGCAGCGGTAATCACAAACCATCAATTGCCACATACTGATTTAATTTACAGTCTTTCCTCCCTTTCTTGAGCAAACTAATGGTTGTTGCTCAAAAGTCATGATCTTAGACACTGTGGCTCAAAAGCATTGCACAATAAGACAGAAATTCCAATTACGGAATAAAGACAAAATCGTAATTGATTCTAGAATTATTATTCGGTTAAAAATCTAGAATTTATTCTCTAGATCTCAGGATGAAGCAGTTGTATGCCAGTTGGAATCGTCTGTGAAATCTAGCTGCGTGGAATTTCGTAATATTCGGAACGGTCGAAGTTGACACGTTTTTAAGGCATCGCGTTTCGGTGCGTATTAAAAAGTTTCGATCTGACCAGTCTGTGAATAACATGTACTCATGTCTTTTAAAGTGGTATAATTAGAGGAGTAAGGGAAAATGGTCGGTAGGAGCGATGTAGAATATCAAATCTGGGAAATGAAGGGACATAAATAGTGATTGAGATTTGTTTTAAGTCGCGAAAGACAAAATGGGAATAGTGAGCATGTACCAAACAGTAAGAAAAAACGTGGGGAAGGGATTTTTGGGATGCAGTAGACGAAAATGGAGTTAACTTTTAGAGTGAAAGGTATGGCTTCTCTACAGAATCTGGGAGGAATCCCAGACCGTCGCGGCTTGGGTACAAGAGGTATCTGTGGAAAGGGGCTTCGCTTAGAGTGCAGGATTTAAGGGTTTCTTCAAACTCCTTGAGGTAGGGAGTTTCTCACTAATTAGGTTTTATTCCTATTTTAAGTGTTTGTCGATGTTTGAGTCGAATGAGGCCGTGAGGGGCCGTCTGATCGGTCTCAAACCTTGGGACTGAATTGATATAATTTTTGAAACAAAAATTGGAGCAGCCGTGTGTGGAGTGCAGGAACATTGGGTGCATTTGTGATAATTTGTGCATTAAATGTTTGCTGATATGCATTGGGTTTGGGAATGGCGAGTAGTGCGGGTTCACTAAGTGAGCGGGTGAGTTTAATGATTTTTCGGAATAGTAGCAGGGGTTTATTATTAAAAACGATCTCAAAATATATTTTGTGAAAATATATTTTGTGTGTGAATATGTGTTTGGTCGAGTAGTTTAAAATTAAATTCTTTCGTATTTTGATCGATGCTTAAAGTGAGCTAATTATGATGTATGAGTTTGTAAAATTACATAACATGATTGTATGATTTAGTTATGCGAGTATATTCATGTTTATATATTTGCATTGTGATTAATTTGTATTGGAACTAGCATACATGCATTCCGTATATACTGAACCTTGCCAGGATTATAGGAATTGAGTGCATGAGATGAATCTAGAAAGCGGTCGGAGGGTTGTCTAAAGCATTAATTATCGGAGGGTAGTCAAATTTAGAAAATATCAATCGTCGGGCCCAGTTGATATTCATGGAAGTAGTCCTGACAAATAATATATCAATCATTCGGGCGCCCAGTTGATATATATATATATACATAGGAGGGTTGTCCACTAATAAAACAATAATTCTCATCTGAAGCTTAGGCTGAGTGTGAAGGGTGATGGACTCGGGATCACGAGTTGGTCATGTAGACATTTAATTAGGATCGTACATTTGCTTGAATGTGTGTTTACTTTAGACATTGCTGCTTTGCACTTAGGTGGTGAGTAGCCCACTTAGGGCAGATTGCCCTCTTGAGCTAGCTCACCCGTCGTGGACCCCCTTTTTACGAGGCCGGGGCGTGCAAGGCGGTTCGGCCCTGGAAATTTGAGTCTTTAGAAAGAAAGCCCGGAATGTGGCTTTGTTGATGTTTACATGTATTAGAGACTCTTTAAGTTTAATGCATGTATTGTTTAAAACAAAAATATTGTAACTCTTTATGTATGGGATATATAGTTGGATCATAGTTGGGCCATGCATATTGAGTATTGTTTATGGGCCCCAGTGGCGAAAATATTCTTTAAATGTGATTGGATATATTGGATATATGTTGCATATGTTGGATTGTTTGGGACGGGATATGGGTTTTGTAATTAGGTGAAACCACGTACAAAGGAGACTGCTGGGTTTTTGAAGTGGCGTCGGGTAACCCAGGCATCCGCTGTATTCGCGGGTTGGCGGGTAGTCAACGGTTCGAAATAGTGATCACTGACAATTATCTGCATTGTTGTGGCGAATTCCTCTAGAACCAAATGCTCCTCTACCCTTATGACTGGGACGCATGCTCGTAGCATGTCCTCTCAACACTATATATAATCCATCTGACATGTAACCCCACCTGACTCCTGCTTGAAATTGTGTATCTGACCTTTGAGGTCGCGTCAGCAAACAGATCAATGGACAGTCAAACTGGTCATGTCATGAATGACATCCATATACCGAGCCCTTGTCGACTCCACCCCAACACTGATTCAATTTTAATAGAATGTCCAGGTAGCGAGTCGCTCGACTCCTATCACTCAACTCACAAGTTTAATTGATACTTGTAGGTAATGTTTTCATCTCGAGCAACATAATTCTTTGAAACACACTTGGGCTGTGCATTCACACGAGGAAATTAGGATATCTTCAGGGTCTCTTACCTTAACTCAGAGTTCATAGGAGTTAACGGCCCCCTCTTTGCTTTGTGACCTCCTAATTACTCTTCATTTCTGAATCGAACTATGAGTCTTCATTGGGTAGTCTAAGACAAGCTGACCACTCACTAAGGTGGTGAATGGCCAAGTCTGTGCCACGCACCCAGGCTCGGCGTGAGGTTACTATACCTGAAACGCCCAATAATCTTACTATGACAACCAATCCCGGTTCCACCCTGAGCAGAATTTGAGAGATCTCTCACTCATAATCCCGACTATCGAGATTGACTCTCACCACACCACGGAAGGTCTATATGGCTTCTCTAAAGGCCTTAACCTGTAAGCTCAAATCCAATGCGTCATCGAGTATGACAGGCCAAGGTCTTAATTCTTGACGGCTCGATGGTGTCGACTCATCCCGTATCTAGCCTGACATCAACAGCCAATATGTCTACCTGGAGTCCACCACGCTTCCCGCTCACCATGACTACGATCACATTACGACCGACTACCCAGTCGGCCCCCCTCTGCTCACCTCTGTCTTCTTTGGGAGATGCTTGTATAGCACCGAGCCGAAGCTGATTCCTCGAGCCCGTACTAGGGTGCGGAGGAATGAACTGTATACTCTCTGTCCTCACGATACTTGGGATTTGCATTGTCCGAAGTCTTGGATCCATGTCTCAGGGCAATCAAAGTCACTCATGCTCAATCCACGGTCCTAGTCCACGAAACTGGTGTTAGCGAGAAGTCTTATGCCTTCACGAACTAGAGCTGATCCTCCCTCTTTCTACCAACACCCGTGTCCCGAGTGTTCCAAGTATCCTCAATCTCTCTCTCTATGGTCAGGGCCGCCCCAACCATGGAGTCCGTATCAAATGGTTTGATCCACATAATCCACGCTAGAGATGGACAATTTCGACCCATTCTCGAGATCTCGACTTTGCGAGTCACGTGCAGTAATCATCAACCAATCGGGTTAACTCTATGAACCCTAGTCACATAATCCATCACGATCCTTCGCCCCACAGCCGGCTCTAGGAACCACAGTGCCGTAATCTGGAAAGTACTTACCCGTAGAGTGACTCGAGAAACTCTGCCCATGTCGCAGCCTCTAAGTATCTAGAGGTCCTTGCCAGTATTCCCCATACTTGGGCCTCACCCTCTAAATTTGGAACTGGTAGTCTAATGTCAGGGTCGCATTCGGAGGTAATCTCCATAGCCTCTAACACTTTCTCGTTCTCGGCCCAGACCAATGAGTGCATACCATCGGGTCTCCTCCCCCTGTGAATCTCGGAGGATGATGCGCCCTAAACCTCTGGAGGTTACTGGGACCTCCCTGACTACCTGCTATACCAGCCTGTGCTATAGCTGCCGTCGCAATACCTACAGCCTCGGCAGGCTGCCCGATCAGATCTTGGTGCACGACCCCGGTATCTGTGGACGCCCTCTACGTCCTCGTACTCGACTAGCCATTTACGTATTTCCAATGGCAACAGAAATCATTTAATTTTTTTTCACTTCGGTCTAACTAGCAATGCACATGCCAATTACTAATAGACTTAACAACCATGAACTGATCCGTTCATTTCCTAAGTGACGCTAAATTCCAACCACTCAGTTTATTTATTTCAATAAAATTCCAAGTTTTCTTGTTCATTTCATTATCCAATCCCTAAGGTCATAGTTCATAACCTTAGCATTCCATACCATACTCTATACGCATTACACCATGCATATAATTTCCTACGCAATAATCGCGCAATCACAATTTCCAATGGTAGTTAAATACAATACAGTATCTCTAAGGCATAAGCACAACCCTGAGACACTATTCATACACATAAATCAGTGTATACATTGTCCTTGCATTTACAAGTGTGCAAGGCAATTGAATATACATTTAAAACATTTTTATCAACAAAAATTTCATTCATTTTTTTTTGAAAATTTGTCTCATTTATTAAATTTTATTTTATTTGATTTTCCAAAAAAAAAAATTCGAAATTCTTGTTCACAGTTGGTAGTCAACGTGCATTCCACTAAGTTGCAATACAATTTGTTTAACCTCCATATATTGCAATACAATGCAATACCCTGCAGCCCTTGTCACAATACAATTTTTGTATTGCAACACAAAACCATCCATTCAAGCCTTCTCCTACAATACAATTCTTCACCAAAAAGACTATATTGCAATACAATTTTTCTCCCAAGCCAGCCACCTCTATTGCAATATACTTGACCATCTTACCAATACAATTCCTCCTTAAACTAGCCACCTTCCAGCCTATTAGGTTGCAATACAAATCCTGTCTTGCAATACAATTACATAGCCAAACCAACCTTCCTTTTCTATTGCAATACAACTCAAGCTATTCAAGCCCACCACATTGCAATACACTCCTGCTTGATCTGATCCCTACATTGAAATACAAACTATTTTCTCACAATATTGTTTGGGCAGTAGCTAGCAGTTTACATCAAAATTTTTTATTTTTCATTTTCATTTCCACTCATTCCATTTCTTTGGAAAATTAGAAAAAAAAAAAAAACATCTATACACACTTTTTTAACTCAAATAAATTTATAAAAATTTATTTTCACTCATTTTCTTCAACTTTACACCTTTGTAAACTTTGAAAAATATTTTCTCATCAATTTTTTTTTCACATTTTCCAACCTTTGGAAAACACTAAAATTTTATGTGCCTATTTTTTTCATTTTCCAGAATACTCAAATAAATTTATAAAAATTTATTTTACTCAATTTTCTTCAATTTTACAACTTGTAAAACCTTAGAAATTTATTTTCTTCCCCTCATAACCAATAAATTTATAAAATTTATTTTCTTTAATGTCTTTTTCCAGTTTTACACTGTAAAACTCTAGATTTTTTTTTTCAATTCTCATCCAATAAATTTATTAAAATTTATTTTTTCTTCATTTCTTTTCAGTTTGTACTGTATATTCAAAATATTTTCTAAAATATTTTCTACACATCCATGTGCTAATCACCAAGCACACATAATCGATCTCATCACACAACACGGTAAGCATACCATACACACAATAATCCAACAAATCACACAAAACACTTTGACGCGATACGTATGGTGTCCTGGATTTTATGTGATTTCGCAGATATTTCATACCTATGCCTAGCATCGACCCACACCTGAGTGGTGATGCTTCCACTCAATATGGCCTAAGCCCCAGATCCTCCAATCTATAGGTTTCCATACCTATGCTCCCACATCAAACCACCCCAGTGGTGATGGATACCTAACCAGGCTCCTAGGTATTCGTATACCTCATTTCGATGCAAGGTGTGTGCCATTTCCAGGGAGTCGGGTTGACTGCAGATCAACCCGCGGAATGCAAGGTGAATGTCGGGTTACGGCGCCACCAGAAAATCGGGCGTCTCCTTTATGCAGGAGCTCCGGCTGATTACAAAACACTGCATATCTGTAAAACAATCCAATATATGCAATATCAATATATCCAATCATGAAGTATCGGCCACTTGGGCCCATAAGCAATCTTCGATATGCATCTGTATGATCCCATTATATATCCCGTAGTTACAAGAGTTACAATATTTTCACTCTTAAACAATACATGTATTAAACTTAAGAGTTCTAATACATGTAAACATCAACAAAGCACATTCGGCTTTCTTAGCACTAAACCTCTAGGGCAGACACCGTCTCTCTTACGCTCCACATTACTGTAAAGGGGGTCCCACAGCGAAGGGTGAGCTAAAGCTCAGTAGAATCGCCTAAAGTGGGCTACTCACCACCTAAGTGCGGAGTGCAATGTTCCAAAAATGACACACATTCAAGCAAATGCATGATCTGCCCAGATGTCTACATGACCAACTCGGATCAGGAGTCCTCAGAGCTCTCTCACGCTCGATCTTGAGTGGCCACTTGCCATTGGCTTTCTTGAGTACAACGTTAGCTAGCCACTTTCGGGGTATTCTACTTCTCTTATCGCTCACCTTGGAGGAGCTTACCCATTCCTCCTCATTGATGGCCTTTTGCCTTTTTGGTGCGAAACCTGCGTTTTTGCTTGATCGGTTTAAAGAGGGTTGGTGTTCAATCTGTGAGTGATCATTGTAGGGTCGATTCCTCCCATGTCTGTGCTTCCAAGAAAAACATCTGATGTTTTAGAAGTGAGGTAGAGGAGGCTTTTGAAAGTCTTAGCTAATTTAGATCCAGATCTGCTTGAGATGTTAAGGTCGTCATCCGGTGATATTGGTTCAGTTCCTCACGAGGGGTTGGACCGGGTGGTACCTAATCACGCATGTCAAGCTCGTCTATACTCTTGATCGGCCCTTTCTTGGTTTCATCGTTTGTGTGTATCTGGCGCTGTTGATCTCTCGGACGATCCTGACCCATTCTTTGTTGGGAGCTGATTATCATGTGGTATGCCGAGGGATGGCTTTTGTGCGTTAGGGGATGGTCTTCCTAGCGACATATTATAAGTGACAGGCGTCACTATAAGGAACCTTCTTTGTCGTTGTTGCACGGAGGGGTTACTCCCGGGGTCGACACGGTTGAATCGGGCCAATTAATACCTTCTCCTCACGAAAATCCGCGGATGTGTCTTGTGAGGTCTAGCTTTCTCTTCCAATACCCATTCTGAGGAGTTGATGCGAAGATGATGTCAGTAGAACTCCCATTGTCCATTAAAACCCAGATGAGGCAGTTGTATTGACACAATTACGTGAACTACATTGAGTTGTCATAGAGACATTGGCACCTTTCAAATACGAGTCGAGAGAGCGTGATGGTAGTGTAGATCATTGGCAAGTGAATCTTTGTATTTTACAGCCAACCAATTTGATCTTATGCTACGTAGGTGGGCTGAGCCGAACTGGATTCTCACTCTCCGGCCAAATCCTCAGAGATCACATGCGGTTCTCCCAGTTCTTCAGTCTTCTTGATTACTGTAGAATTGGCCAGTTCTTTGGCGAGGTCGGGTTATGGTTTGGGTCTGACTTTGGGTTTGATTCTGAGCTTGGTTCCCTGGAGATATGAAATGCAGAATATCATGGCTGCATATCAAATATTCATTCTCTTCTTAGTTAGCTGCAGTTCAATGGTAAGATGCCCGCTGATCACTGTGGAACTCGCGATGCCAGTGTTATTATCCTTGTCGCGGGATCGATTTCATCCAGGTCGACCATCTCTGAGAATTGCTCGTTTAGCACCTCATGCGGGTTGTGATGCGAGGCCGTTGAGTGGGTGAAGTGTTGTTAATGACGAGGTGATGTGCATTGTGCTTGATTTCAGTGAGTTTAAACGGTCTAGGACTTCTGCCCTTTTAGGGGATCGCTCCGTTCTAGGCACAGGGATTTCCCTGCAGTCGTCTTGTCTCTTGAAACCTCCCTCGTAGTACATGCAGTCGTCCTTTTTTCTTCTTGGTGGAGGCTCTCCTTCTTTGATATGAGGGCCTCTCGCCATTTATGTACTTTTACGCTGGCGGGACCTCGGCCATGCTAGCTTGAGGGTTCTTCGAGATAGAACATGGATCGCTGATTATGCGCACAACCCGCGATGAAAACTGTGACATCGAATTTTTTCGTCGAGATGCGTTTATCTTCGAGGGACTCGGCGTTGAATCTACGTATATGATTTCAAAATTTCCTGCGATCCTTGCTTGATGGTCGGTAGATGGTAGCTACGGCTTTTATGCGTCCCACAAGCCGTCGTGGGAGGCCGAATGCATGGCTAGTTCCACAGATAGCGAGATAGATGAAGGAATTCTATTGAACCGGGCCAAAGCTGGCCCTTTGAGCGTAGTGGCGAAAGCGCCGTCGCCTGGGGTCTGATACCCGTGCGGCTGCATCGGTTTTGTAAGTATTAAGGTGGTCAGCGGGATCTTTGAGCTCCATCAGTCTTTCTGAAGGCATTCGATTTGTGGAAGGGGAAAGTGTAGCACCTCGGTACATGTGAAGGAGATTCAGTTTCAACGCACGCCAGTATCCATAATGTCCGGGGCCCGTCCCTTCACCACTTCCTTCACACGGATGAGCTCTTATTGAAGGTTTTTGAACCTCTGCTCCCATGACTGCTCCCTTGCTTCTAGTTGATGGTGATTTGGTAGCCGTTCATGGAAGTATCTCTGGGCGCCAAGCCGTTTTCCCCCTCATTGCGACGGCGGTGGTCCGCCCCACGGCTGTTGGACTGCTTACGCCCGATGCCTCGGGGAATGTCTCGACCAAGTTGTTCCTCACGGGGGAGGAGGTTATGGCGTTCCTGGGTTTGTCGTGTCTCTTGTTGATGTTGTATCACGCACAGTGGCTGCTCAGTTCTTGACGGGCCACGATTGTGGTGACCTTCACTTTCCATTTGGTTGGCTTGCATCGTTTCGCAGATCGAGTGCAAGCATTCATCTGCTTTGGTGGATCCGCGTCCTCGGTGGATTAGGTGTGCACTCACCTTGTGTTCATGTTGATACCATGATGGCGGGGAATCGGTTATGTTTATGGAGGCGTCGTTCCCACCAGACGGCGTATTGATGATGCCTTTTTTTAAGCGGGCGGGCTAGAGTGTGCGGGGTCGTTGGGTTGGACCAAAGGCTGTGGTGAAATTTGAGGCTGGAGGATGCGGGATCGTTTAGGCTAGGGTAGGATTCTTTGCGATGTCGTCTGAGGCTGCGGATGGCCGGTTCCTACAAGAAGAACCCGGAGGCGAAGAGGGGCGGCGGGGCCGCCGGGGCCGCTCCGATGCCTAAGTTAGATTCTTTCTGAGAGAAAAGAGAGAATGTTTAGATTGCTTAGTATTAGCGTACCATTTAGTGTTGGAGCGGCCTTGTATTTATAATGGATATTCGTGATTTGGAGATGTTAGAGTTCTTCCCTTTGGATAGGTTTCCTCATGTAGTCGACCTTAGATTTAGCAATGGATTAGTCGAAGGAGTTTATTTGGAATGTCTCATGTATTAGAGGGTATCCAACTAACGGTCTTGTTGCTTTTCCTTCCCTTTTATAATAGGACATTGGACCCGAATAGGGCGTCTTTAGGGAATATTCTATCTTATTGTAAAGATATGGTTTGACGGCCGTGTATGGGCCTTCACATTCTTCAAATCCATGTTAAGACTAGTAATTTGGGCCTGTTCAGTATGGAAAAGGGGACATGGACGTGTACCAGTCCTCCATAGCTCTTTTGGGTGACGAATGAAATGTCATTTGATTCTGTATCATATCAAAAGTAGTGGTAGGTCTGCAAGTGTTTACCTGGGAGTGTTTGAAAGTGGGTCTATTTCAATGTGAGAGGGGGTAAAAAAAAAAACCTAAGAAATTACATGAAAAACTAAAATAAATTATTGCTTGAAAAACGAGATAGAATCTTAGAAATAAGAATCTTAAAAGTCTCACTACAGGGAACCTGAGGATACAACAGGGACGAATAATGATTGGAAAAAAAAAAGGGGGTTTTAGACATCTTGTTTAAAAATAAAAATCCTTCAAATATAATAAGTTTTAAAATATTCCTAAATCTAATATAGTTTGTGTCACCTAGAAAAGTATCAAGTGTCATTTGAAGAAACACGCTAGATTATTTTGTTGAGAAAGTGTCTTGAATAAACGCTTTCAAAATTTTAAAAATTTTCAATTTATCTTGAAAGTATTTTGAAGAAGGCGTTTTATCTTGAAACCTTCGTATTTAAAAAATTTTAATTCTGTTTGAAAATGTTTTTAGAAGAAGGCATAGTAATTTAAAAATTTTTAAAGTTTCAATATGACGTGGCCTGATGATGTGGAAGCTACGTTATATGTAGATTATTTCTCAAATATATTTTTTTAAGATTTATTTTAATTTTTATTATTTTCGGAAAATTCGGAAAAAAAAAAGTCACGTATAGTTAGTAAACAAAAAACAATAACAAAAAAAAAAGTTCATAACAAAACCATATACCCGGATCTCGACTTCTGAACAGAAAATCACAAAGATTGGTATCCCAGATTATAAATATAAGACAAAACACCAAAGATTTATTGGAGCCCTAATTTTCATGCACAACGGTTATAATATTATTATTCATCCCTAATCTTGGAATATGGAAAATAGAGATGTTAAAAGCAAAATAACCATACCTTAGCCGATCCACTTTTATCTCATATTCTGCACCGATATTTTCTTCTTCCAGTCAGCTCTCCCACTGCCTTTGATCTCCTCATTCCTCAAAACACTGTCACCTTTCCAAAATAAATTTGCATCAAATCAAATCACAAAAAAATCAAATAAGATAAAATCTACGAAAATAAGTTAAAATAAAAATCAAGTAGAAAAAGGTAAATAGATAATAAAAGAAAACTAAACCTAGCTTAAATTTGGGCTTTACAACAATTAAGTTTTTAAATTTTTTATTTATATTTAATTTTATTTGAAAATTTTCATTATACAACCAAATATAAATCAACGTCTTTAATTTTTGTTCGTTTCTTAATGCTTTTCATGAACCACACACAATTTAAATGATTATTCTGATTTATCAGTTAAAAAAAATAATGGATAAAACGTATTCTTCTCACGTTTCATGAGAGTCAATCCACTAAGTCCTACTTATACAATTATTGTATTCTGTCACAAATAATCATGCTTTGAAGTCTAGCTCAAGTGATAAAAGGGGATGGGTTGGGCATACAGAAAAACAAATATAGAATTCAGAATGAAGTACTACAATATAATATGCAAATGTAAAAAAAAATATCACAAATAATCATCAAAAGACCAAAGAATAAAAATAAAAAGCTTTTATTTTACAAATATAAAGATATTAAACTATAAAAAGTTGTCGAATGTATTTAGGCTAGTAATGGTAAAATGTTCTTGTTGAGCGAAGATATAGGGAGGTATGGGTCCAGTATTGAAGTCTCGATTAGGGCCATTCTTATATTAATTAAAATGTTTAGTTTATTGCAAAATATGTGGCTTTGAAGTAAATTCAAATGTGAAGACTTGGCTTTTCAAATCTGGAAGTGAAGGCTCTAAAGTAATTATGGATGGTTTTAACAAAAGTAAATCTCCCTCACTTGGAATCCATTTTTTCTTGTCTTCTTGACAAGTTTTCTTTCTTGTCTGTGTGACGAGTCTCAAACGTTTCGATGGCAGAGGATTTGGGGGGTAGAGATGGGGGTTGAGGACCTAGCAACTGCTTGGGCAAATCTTCATTTGGTTGAAGAGGATGAAATTATACAGACTTGAAGCAGGAGGATGAGATAACGCCGCGTCAGAAGGAAAGGATCTTTGCTTTATGTGTTGGTGGTCGCTTTCTCACGAACAAACCTATCGACGTTGGCTGCAATGTTGGAGCCTGGGAAAGGAATCAATGTAACAGAGTTGGGAAGGGGAAGTTTCCTATTTCAGTTCTTTCATGAAGTGGATGTTGCGGCAGTGCTCAATCAGGGGCCATGGACGTTCAATCAATATATTATGGTGGGGCATAGGATTACCGAGACAAATCAAGTGGAACGGGTTCCATTGCACCAGGTAGATTTCTGGGTTCAAATACATAATCTTCATGTTGGTTTTGTTCTTTAAGATAGTGCAGGATATAGGTAACTATGTAGGAGTCTTCGTGACTTGGATCAAATTATTTTGTTGGTACTTGGAGCTTTTAAGGGAACAAAGTGTGTTAGTGTTGAGCTGGAGAAGCCATTGGAAACATAGGATCCTCAAGAAACCCAATAGTGATTGGATATTGGGTGGAATTTTCTGCTATGAAAGGCTCATTCTTTTGTTTTCATTGTGGGTTGCCTGGGTCATACAGATCATCGTCATAAAGATTTATGATTTTCCCGATGGGAATGTGCTTAAATCTTTTGGTTCTTGGATGAAGGCGTCTACTCTTCGTACTCAATTCTATTGGGGTGAAAGGTGGTTTTGAATAAGCCCGCCGACCAACCATGTCGTTAAGGGATCCGATGCTGAAGTGGAAACCATGAAGATTGACAAGCCAACCGGTTGGAACATGGGTAATTGTGGAGTAAGAGGTGGGGTAAATGGCAATGATATGAAAGTAAGTACATAATCTATTATGTTGTCTATCAAAGGAAAGGGATTTACTAGATCCATTGGATCTTCCCAAATAGAGGACCATGAAAATGTCCCTAATTCAAATGGCCTTGTGGTAATGGACCCCAAACGCCGACGACTGGAGAAGGGACAAATAGCTGGCTTCGATACTGAGCCAATTAATGAAGAAGTGAGTAGTATGATGGTTTTGCAAAAAAATGGATCAGTGGTGGACTCTGGAATCTAGGCCCACCAGCAGTCATGACATGTTTAAGTTGGAACTGCCGTGGGCTTGGCAACCCACGGACAGTTCAAGTCCTAAGAGGCCTCATTTTATTTTTAATGGGGCTCCTAATTGACGTGAATAAGGTGGGAGGATATCAAAGAAATTGATAAAATATGAGGGTTGTCATGTGGTTGATAGTGAAGGTCATAGTGGTGGTCTTATTATGTTCTGGCAAACTAAAAGATAGGCGATGGTTATATCTTCCTCAAGAAATCACATTGATTTGGTAGTAGAGATCGGAGGTGGAGGTTTGTGGCGACTACGAGTGTTAGGGATATCACGAAAGAAATAGAAGGAGTGAAGCATGGTGTATGTTAGTCTTTGTTGCTCAAGCTTCATCTCTCCACAGTGTTGTATATGTAGCGTAGCAGAGCAGGGGTCGGGTTGTGTCGTGGCCACGTAGAATCTGCTTTGTCTGCCATGTCAAGGCGGGTTTATGATTAAAAATTGCCACTTTGGCCCATACATCGATACTCATCAATAATCCCTAACCTTTATATTATAATAGTTTAAGGAGTTATTACATCCTCTTTACACAAACATATATTAAAATTTAGAATTATAATGCAGCTTTACAAATACATATCAAAGCCACAATCGAACTTCTCCAAAGCGGCTTCTAATGAGTGTCATCTTCCCGAACAGTCTATGTACCTTAAATAATGATCGCCGACGAGGTGGCGATACTTGATAGTTGATAATCTCTAAATGGGTTCTAAAACAAGTCTTAGCATCTGATGATTTAATATAACCACATTCAAGCAAATCGTAGTTCTGCTTTGAAAGTATCTGCATGCCCAGTCCAAGTGTCTCGAATTATACTTGGCTACTCGCACGTCACTGGCGTATGTGAGGAAAAATCTGAGTTTTCAAAACAAAGGTTTTGTTCTCTAAAACTTACTAGCGAGTTTCGGTAAATATATTAGACTACTCTTCGAGGGAAATTCTTTGGATCATTTTTCCCTATGGTCGTAGGTCGAACTCGAGATGGCGTGGGGCCATTTCTCGAGGCAATTCTTTAGGCTATTCCCTTGAAATTCCTTTCACAACTATTTTCCATTTTTCATTTCTTTCATGTCATGCACTCACACCTAATTTTCTAGATTGCCCCGGTGCATATGAAATACATTATGTCATTTCCAAACCACACATGCCAATATATCAATTATGCATATATTAACAAATTCACTTACTAATCACATGTTATATAATTCATATAAATAGCATCAAAATTTGGCTCACTTGAGCTAATCAACAATTCAACCTCCAATGACTCACACTCAGTTATATTTAATATAATTCAAACATCCATGTTAACACATTAATTAGCATGCATTAACATCTCAATCTTTTTCCAATACACATTTCAAGCCATTCAATTCAACAATTACAGTTTTATTATCCTTTACACATCATTCATGCTCCTCATGTCAAGCAACCTTTGCAAGCAATTTCACATGGACCATTTGGTCGATTCATATAATAGATGTTTTAACGAGTCCCAGTAACTGTCTGGAGCTATTCGTGGCTGACCTCTCACAACATCGGTTCCATTTGTGGGCAAGAAATCATCAACGTTAGGCCGAAACACCATAACCATAATTTATTTCGCCAAATTATCATCTGACTACGACGATTCCTAAACTATCTAAAATGGGTTCCAAATTTTCCAACAGTCACGAGTTTTGGGGCAGGATCGAATGACCGCTCCGACCTCAAAATCAACCAAACCATTTACAAAGCACTTAAAAAACCGAAAATAGCAGAGTAAGGGACCCTACCTCTTGTTTGTCAAAACTCTCAAAGCCGGTGCCCTACGTAGCCCTTACGCGTGAAACGACTTTCTTCTTGACGCGTGCGATCCGGCCCAGTCTGGCGAAAAATCTAGAGAAGTTGCACTTTCTGCATGCAAACCACTCCATTTTTAGATATGTTTCTCCCCCCTCTCACCTGTGCTGGCGTTTATTGAAATGGAGAAGAAAGCTCGCTTGTTCCCTGCTTTGCCACGTGTCAAGTTCTAATTGGAGCCAGCGGATTTCTTATCCCTTAATCCATAACCATTTGATTTTCCTCCAATGGCATCATGCCATGTGTCCACATGGGCCCCACATGAGTTCAAGTAGACTGAATCCGCACGACACGTGGCACCTTGTGAGCCCGCGAAAATGTGCAGGTGTCCCCGCATTCCTTTCGTTGCCTCGAAAAACATGCAAATTTCGACTATCTCGGAATTCGACGAAATTTGATGCAGTAACTAGATTTCGCAAGACGATTCCAATGGTGAAGTCCATTTTATCATCAGAGATCTAGAAAAATTCCGGATTTTGACCGAAATTACCATTTTGCCCTTTTTCAAAAAATTAGATTTTCTCGGGGTTTC
Source organism: Tetrastigma voinierianum (assembly GCA_016808115.1). Taxonomy (NCBI): domain Eukaryota; kingdom Viridiplantae; phylum Streptophyta; class Magnoliopsida; order Vitales; family Vitaceae; genus Tetrastigma; species Tetrastigma voinierianum. Next base: position 81,857 of record JAEQBH010006333.1, on the reverse strand, counting down.
ACAGTATAGGGGACTACAATGATTTTTTGGCTCATGGGGAAAAATGAGAGATCTGGTCATCAAATTGGTTGATAAATGGATTTCGTGCAACTACAGAAGCAAGTGGGTTATTGGATTTAGGAATGGTGGGCTACCAATTTACTTGGGAGAAATCCAAAGGAACCCCAGATTGGCTTGAAGAATGTCTTCATAGAGCTATGGCTTCTTTATCATTGATGAGTCCTAAACTCATCTATTTTTAATCCATTTTTCTGGCATATTTTTAGCAGTTGAGATATATTTTTAATACTAAATTATGGAATATTCACCAAATTTGTGTTTTGCAGGTATGCATTGAAAAAGAGATGATTCAGGGAAAAGAAAGAAAAAGTAGCCGTCTTAGGATTCTCTATCGCGACATAGTTTTGTCTGTCCTTGACAATTTCAAGGAGACGGAGAGCTATGTCACGGCCAATGTGAGTTTGTCGCAACAAAGTCCAGGTAGAATTCAAGGAGGAAGAAGAACTTTATTGCGACAAAGAGTTTTTCTATCACGACATTGCTGAAGAAGAGTGTGAAGAAGAGTGTCGCAACACTCTTTACTTTGTTGTGACATTGAGCAAGGCAAATGGCAGTGGAACTTTATCGTGACAATCCTTACTCTGTCGCAACATAAAATGTTGAAGATTAACGGATGAACTCTGTCGCGACAAAAGCCAACTCTGTCGCGACAGAAAATGGCAGGGTAGAAACACAAGTTAGTTGAGACAAGTGTTTTTATGTTGCAACAAAGTTTTCAACATGGGACCAACTCAAGGAAGAATTTATGTCGCGACAAAGAAAACTTTGTCGTGACATAACATCTAGATTTCACAACAAAGAGCAACGGGCTTTGTCACTACAATCGAAAACTGAAATTCCCACATTGCATTGTGTAAGCGTGGAGGCTTCAAAATCCGACCATCTTCCAATATTTTTGGATCCTAGACCCCAACACCAAAGTCGGAGGGCTAGGAGATTTCGTTTTGAAAATTATTGGATCCATGAAGCTGGTTGCGGTGAGGTTATTCAACAAAGTTGATTGAGTTCAGAGGGTGAACCGATTCAGAATAAAATACGGGTATGTGGTCAAGCTAATCTGCATGGGGTCGTTCACCGGATAGGGATTTTAGGAGGAATATTGCGGACTCTAAACTAACCGTGGCACGGTACAAAGGTAGGAAGGATGATACAGGTCAGCAAGAATTTCTTATTGTCAAATCTAAGTATGTTGCTTTGTTGCATCAAAGTGAAGTCTTCTCGAAACAATGTTCAAAGCAGTTTTGGTTGGCATCAGGTGACATGAATACAAAGTATTTTCATTCTATGGCTTCAACTAGATGGAATAAAAAATCAAATTCTCAGATTGAAAGATAATAATGGGGTGTGGACAGATAAAGAGAATGGGATTATGGGATCATTTTGGAATATTTTTAATCACTTTATACGTCAGAGGGATGCCAACAAGGTTCATGTTTGAATGCAATCGGACAGGTGATCACAATGGCAGATAATGAGACTTTGATGGCTCCGTAGTCTGAATTGGAATTCACAAAAGTTTTATTTTCCATGATTCCAATGAAGTCACCGGGTCCATATGGGATGAATACAACCTTTTTCCAAAAGTATTGGCATATTGTTGGGTCAAGAGTCAGTTCAACTTGTTTATCAGTCCTTACTCATAATATTATGCCAGATGGTTTCAATTACACTCACATAGTGCTTATACCAAAGAAGCAGCATGTTGAAAGTATAGGAGACTTGAGACCTATTTCCTTGTGAAATGTTATTTACAAAATTGTGGCTAGGTTTGGTGGAATAGACTCCAATTAATGCCGACGGTTGTCTCACATACACATGGTGCATTTACAAAAGAGAGATCAATCACAGATAACATCCTTATATCGTTTGAAGTGTTGCACTTTTTGACAAGGAAGACACAAGGTAAGCATGGGTTTGCGGCGTTAAAGGTGGATATGGCAAAGGTCTATGATAGGGTTGAATGAGGATTCTTGGAGGAAATTATGATTAGGATGGGCTTTCACGAACATTGGATCCAACTCATAATGTTCTGCATCTCTACAGTTAAGTTTACCATTTTACAGGATAGTATGGAGTTAGGGCCCATGATACCTCGGAGGGGATTAAGGCAAGGGGATCCTTTATCTCCTTGCTTGTTCATTATATGTGCAAAGGCGCTTAGTTCTCTTATTCGGGATAAGGAAAGTTAAGGCACATACATGGGTGTAGAATAGCTTGTGGGGCTACCACTATATCCCACTTATTTTTTACTGATGATTGTTTTATTTATTTCCGAGCTAATGAGACTGAAGCTCACAATGTCAGGCAGACCCTTTTTGGAGTATGGGCAACAACAGGGCAAGAGTTAATTTCAACAAATCCTCAATCTCCTTTAGTTGTAATGTATGTGCTTCGCAACAGGAATCTGTGCAATTTTGGAAGTACGTGGAACATTAGTGTTGGGAAATTTCAAGAAGATAGAGAAAAATAATTTTTCACTACCCACGTAACACACTTCTCTCTTTTTTTATTAAATGCAAATGCCTTTTAAATAGGCTACAAGAATAACTCTACTACTTCGTCAAAAGCTAAAATCATGGAAATAATAACAAAAAAACTAACAACCCACTAGATAATAATAAAATAAAATAAATAAATATTTAAAACTCCTATCAAGTAGGAACCTATGTGATTCAACTTTGAATCATTCTCCAACATTCCCCTTGATTCAAAGTTGTAGAGATTTTTTTTTTTCGTAGAGCACATCTCTCCATCTTTTCAAATTTGTGAAGCGACCTACCAGCTCATGATGCGCGTCTCACCATCTTCTTGTTGATCATCTCTCATCAACCTTCATTGGGTTTTAGAGCACTTCTCTCTAAAAAATCTTCTTGGTGCACTTCTCACCAATTAATTCAAAAGAGAGTTTCTTCAACCTCTTCTACCACATTTAAGAACTAGTTGGTCACAGCCTTGTTTCCTCGGAGACAGCGATTTTGGCCAGTTCTCCAGGAAGCACCAAACGTATAGCAGTTTGGATCTCCCGCGAAGAAATCGTGGACTTCTTGTTGTTGTCTCGAGCGATCTTTGCCTTCCTTGGCGACTTCTTCCGACCTTGGGCTTTTCTCCATCGGAGCCTCGATACCGTCGACTTCTTCTCTCCTCCTTTCACTTTCGACCAACGCCATAAACGAAGACCTCTCAAATGAGCTTCGTTTGTGGTAGCATGATAATTTTCACCATAAAAGCGGTGGTGAAAGAGTAGAAGCCATGAAAGAAGAAAGCTATTCTCTCTCACAGGTCCCTCAAGATCCTTGAGTGCTTTGATACCATTGTTGGGAAATTTTCAAGAAGAGAGAGAAAAAATAATTTTGCACTACCCACGTACCACCCTTCTCTCTTTTTTATTAAATGCAAATGCCTTTTAAATAGGCTACAAGAGTAACTCTACTACTTCGTCAAAGGCTAAAATCATGGAAATAATAACAAAAAAACTAACAACCTACTAGATAATAATAAAATAAAATAAATAAATATTTAAAACTCCTATCAAGTGGAATCTATGTGATTCCAACTTTACAATTAGACCACGGCAAATATTTGGGCATACCTTCTCTCATTGGACAGAGAAGCAGCAGGTGTTTAACTATTAAAAGATTGAATTTGGGAAGCGTTGTAATTGGAATTCTAAAAGGTATCACACGAGCAGGCAAAGAAATCTGTAGCACAAGCGATTCCAAACTATGTAATGTCAGTATTCCTTATTCTTGAAGGAGTGTGTAACGATATTGACAGTATGTTTAACTCATTCTGGTGGGATGGTAAATCTAATGGAGGAAGGTATTTGTGGGCTGAAATGGAATAGATTATGTTCTCCAAAGGCAGCTAGAGGACTTGGATTTCGGAAATTGTATAAATTTAATCTTGCCCTTTTAAGTAAACAAGGTTGGAAGTTGGTTACGGACCCTTCTTCGTTGGTTGCTCAAATCTGTAAAGCTAGGTATTTTCCTAACTCATCATTTTTGAATTCCAACTTGGGGACCAATCCTAGCTACACCTGGTGTAGTATATGGAATACTGGGGACCTCCTTGGGAAGCACAGTCAGATAGAGAGTGGGAGATGGAGCCCAATAGTAGAGTTACATGATGGATCCGTGGTTGTCTGCACAAGATTCTGGATTTATCACTGCTCCTCTAGGTCAAGATATGAGAATGTCTGGGTGAAGGACTTAATGCATCTGGGTTCTCTCCAGTGAATGGACTTAATTGCGATATTTTCCACAGTCAGTAGTTGATTTTCAATATTCCCCTAAGCAATAGGGTCTTGGATGATCATTGGTATTGGACCCGAAGAAGGAGGTTTCTATTCAGTTGCAGACAGGATACTGAGCATAGATGGATCCTATCATGAGCCCCTTTTCTCAACTCTGGACAAAAATATGGCACCTACAAATTCCACCAAAGGTCAGAATATTTGTATAGAGAGCTCTACGAGGGTTCCTACACACGGCGGATAATTTACGATCTCATAATTCCATGTTGGATGCTAACCTTTCTTCCCCCGATGGCTGATTTGAAACTGATGACCTGGACAACAGGATTTTGTGTTCATGCTCTCATGATATGGCTTCATTAGTTGGGATGTTGTGTTGGATGTTATGGACAGATCGAAATAATATTGTGTGGAGGAAAAGTGGTTGGAATGCAGGACATATACTGGCTATAGCGGGCAGCTCGTTAAAGCAATGGACAGACACTCAACAAACGTGGAATCCAAGTGCACCTAATACAAGCCATAGTGCATAAAATATTACTAGATGGATAAAGCTAATGGCTGGTTGGCTAAAAATGAATGTGGATGCAGCAGTGTTCAATGTAAGGGGTTTGATCGGGTTGGGATGGGTGCTGCGTGATGTTGTCGGGAAGTTTAAATCAGCTAAGGCTTCATCTCTTCCGATGCAAATTCGTCCTCATGAGGTTGAAGCGTTAGGGGTTCGGGAGGCTTTGTCTTGGTTAAAGCAATCGTGGTATTCGCAAGTGGTCATCAAAATGGATGCTCAGTCTTTAACGACCTCCACAATCCATCTCAGGTCATCTCCCCTATGCAATGTTGATTGCTGACTGCCAAGAGCTGGTAGCCTGTCTTGAAGATGTAGTTTTTTCGTTTGCCAAAAGATTTGGGAATTCGATTGCTCATTCATTAGCTAGAGCAGTGAGTTCTATGTCAGGTACTTATGAATGGACTGATTTTTCTCCAGAGTTCTTGCATTCATGCTCGAATTCTGATCTTTTATACAATCCTATCTTTTACTCAAAAAAAAAAAAAAAAAAGCTTATCTAGTTCAATTATTCTATTAATTGAGGATATTCGGAGGCTTAATCAGAATCTAAATATATACAAATGTTGTTATATTTATAGAGAAGCAAATAAAATAGAACAACGGATTGTTTAGCTAAAAAGGACTTTGCATTAGTGATTCAAATATTCAATGATCAGATTTTCTTAAAGATGCTAGAAAATTTTCCTTTGAAGTAACATCTTTTAATCGTAGTTGTGGTATACCTTATTCGTAGTATTCTTTTATAATTTTAAAAAAGAAAAACTAAAGTGTTTAGTTGTAAAAAACCATAGAATATATATATATATATATATATATATATATATACACTCATTCTTCTTTTAATTAAAAAAGTAAGAAAAAATCTAATCCAATTTTCAAATGCATTAAATAAATTTTACAACTAAGTATTTCATAATACAAAACAATGATATGATTTGCTTTAAAAATTAAAGGAAAATTGTTAAAAAAAAAAAAATTGAAATATAGTATAAAACTCGGGTAAGTTTGAAAATTTTCAAAAAAATGGCAAATTTGTAAAATTATTTCTGATACATGTTACCAAACTTTGAATTTTCTCTATCTCACGATGTGAAATGGACCTCGTGGTTGGATTCATCTCGTAATCTGATTCATAAAGCGAATTTAGTTAAATTTGAAACATTTAGATTTTTCCACGAATTTTTGGGTGTGGTGTCCGATCAAAACTAGCGAGATTTTGGGAAATAAATTAAGTAAAGTTCATTTAAAATAATTTGAACTTGAACCAGTACAAAATAAATCGTTTCGGGACGGAAATGGACCCGAACCAGTCGAGGACACATGGCGTGATGTGAGCCACCCACTTAAACTTAAGTAAGGGGATTTGGGGACAAGAGGGAGGGGACCCCATTTCTTGTATAGGGTTGGTTTTCAAGCGTAGAGAGAAAGAGAGAGGGAGGAAGAGAGAACCAAACTTCTTTCCGTGATCTACGAAGTTACGTGGTGGAAGTTCGTCGAACTAAGAGTGAAAGTTCACCTACTCGATGAGGGCTATGTGTGCGTACAAAAAATGTGGGATTTCGCCGAAGATCCGAAGGAGGAGGTTTCAGGAAATCAAAGATTTTAGGCTCGGGAGACTTCCCACCTGTGCTATTACGCAACAAGAGGTAAAGATTCTTCTTACTCTGGTTTTAGTTCCCATTTTTGGGCTGATTTTTTGGTTAAAAATGGTGGAACGTGTTAAGGGATTGTTTAGGCAGAAAAATGGCCAGCCCTCAGCCTGCCGCTAGGTGAAGGTGTTCACCTCGGCAGGCGGGCTTCGCCTGGGTGGCGGGAGGTCGGCTTCACGTTGTGATGCAGCCGCCTAGGCCCGAACCCGGAGTCTATTACAAGTCGTTAGGGGACACATGGCTGATGGTAGCCGGTTTCATGGCCCGGTTTGTGAAGTGTCCATGGCATGCTCAAAGGATGGTTTAAGGGCCATTTGGTTGAAATCCTTGCCCTTAGTGACTATTTGGATTGAAAAGAATTAATCCGGACTGATAAGAGCACATTTGTAGGGTGTGGCTGTTTAAAGGAAACTTGCTTGGTTGATTTCATGGTCAGTTTAAGAGCCCGAGTTAAGGGGTTGTTGGGTTGTTGTTGTGGGCACCCTAGATGCCACATTTTTCCTTGGGGATTAAGTGTGTTGTTGCTTGATATGTGATAACATGGTTGTTGTTGTGATTAAGGAATGTTAATATGTGTGTTCAAATGTATTAACATTGGATGAATGTTTATTTTGGAAATTATATACATGTGATAAAATTGTTAAGGATACAAGGTAAATTGTATGGTTTATGTTGTCCATATGAAATTCATTACATATGGGACGCGCTAACACAGTAACATTGCATTGCATATGCACGGAAACATCGCATTTCATGGGTGTGGGTGCATAGTTAGGATTAAACACCAAAATTGGTGATTTGATGAGTGGGCTTAGTACCTTTGGATGAAGTCCAACAGAGTCGCACGGTTGCATGAAACGGAAAACTTATGTCAGGTATAGCAAGAAGGGCTAGACACTCTCTCGGGTGAAAGACCCGGATTGGTTTACTACACTTCGACGGTGAAAGTCCAAAATGTGTAAACAGTGTGTAGAGCCAGCGGTGAGACTCTAAAAATCCGCTACCCACAAAAGACACAATGATTTTATATATAAAATATTCATTCGAAGAATGACATCCAAAAGTTTTGGTTTATAAAAACATGACTTTTGTTTGAAAATGATCATTGGATGTAATTTATCAATGACATTTTTTATCACACATGGGCATCGCATTATGTGGTGGGAGTCGGTAAAGACTTGGGTATGGGAGTTGGTAAAGACTCAGGCATGGTGCATGAGTGGGTATCATCTCATTTCATGGCATGGCATGTAGGCTTCCAAGTTAGAATTGGCATATTCTTATCTCTTTGGAATGTTGATGTGAAGTGTAAGCATTGCATGTGCACTTAGGTGGGGAGTAGCCTCTGTAGGAATTACATTACTAGGCGTGGCTCACCCTATATGGGATAACATTTCAGGTGCGGGAAATGCGCCGATGGGCGGTTCTCACTCGGAGCTGTGAGAGTGAAGAAAGCCGATTTGTGGCTTTGTGATCATTTTGTAAAATGTTTGAAGTAAATTCATTTTGACATGTATAAATGTGTTTATGAGTGAATTTGAACTCATATGTGTATTTTTATGTAAAGGAGTGTAATTAAAATAAAATAAAAAATGGGATTTTTGTATAAGATTGACCTAAAAACGCAGGCTCTGCCTTGCCTAAGCGAAGGTGAGTTCGCCTGGGTGAACCTGAGGGTAGTTCTACAAGTGAGGTTCTACCTCGCCTAAGCGAAGGTGTGCTTCACCTAGGCGAACCCGTAACAACATCCAAGTGTTGTTTTTCCTACTATACTGTATTCAATTTAGGATGGTTTTTGGAAGAGCTTCTAGCATAAAGGGGGCTCTGTCCGGTTATATAAATGATGGATCCCGGTGAATGGGACACATGATGTGGTATCAGGTCATACGATATCCATAGGGGCTTTGTCCGGTTATATGAAATAATGGATCCTAGTGAATGGGACACACGATGTAGTATCGGGTCCCACGATATCCACAAGGGCTTTATCCGATTATGTGAAATGATGGGTCCCAGTGAATGGGACATACGATGTGGTATCGGGTTACACGATATCCACAAGGCTTCCGTAGGTTGATAGTTGATCAACGAACCCTTGGATTTTTGGGCCGTCACAGCTTGGTATCAAAGCTTAGATATGAGATTACCTAGGGCTTGATGGACATGGGTATAGACCATTGCATTCATTGTGCATTTCATGTTTGGTGCTTAATATGCTACATGATTGTGTGTTGTGTGTTGTGTGAATAATATACATGGTAAAATGTATATGGAAAAAAATGAACACTAGGGTTAGAAAACATAACGTTAGGGGCTTGGGAAAAGAACGAACAAGATAATTTGGGATGTAGATTTCTATTAGTAGTTGGCACATGCACTACTAGTTAGACAAGGAGGGAAACCTTAAAGTTTAAAATTGATCCCTATTTCTTTGGGATACTCGGTATGACTGAATTGCTATATGACAAATGTAGATGGCTAGTTGAGGAAAAGGACGTAGAGGCAGTGGGCGGAGCAACAACCAATCACCACCGACCTTTGACCAACGAGCCTTCATGGAGGTTATTGGTGTTGTGACTACTACCATTGCACAGGCGAGTGTTATGGCTACCACCATTGCATGAAGCTAGTACCTGGCTTGTGGGCTAGGGAGGCTATTAGCTCCAAGGTTTAAAGCATCATCCTCCCAACCTTGAGGGAGGCAGATGGAAGTTGATCATTGGTTCGGCTGAGTTAAGCGGATCTTGGAGGCTATGGAGATCACCTCCGATGCCACGAGGATAAGGCTAGTTGCATACCAGCTAGAGGGTGAATCCCAAGTATGGTGGGATTGGGTCAAAGCCTCAAGAAATTTGGAGGCAATGACGTGGGAATATTTCCGTGAGCTCTTCATGGGCAAGTATTTCCCGGCATCTGCACGACATGCAAAGGCTTAGGAGTTCCTATAACTAAAATAAGGAACGATGACAATGCTTTCGAATCGTCATTAAGTTCATTGAATTACTTTGTTGCTAATGGGTATGTGGCGCAAACATGGCGAAAGTGAAAAATTAGGATGGTGAAATTGTCCATCGGGGGTAAGAACATGGGACTTCTCCTACATGATATGAACTTAATGGTCGAGACAGTTATGGCCCGTTGAGAGAGATGTAGACTGACGCATAGGCATCTAAGATCCCGAGAGACAAAGATAAGAGGAAGGGCCAACCTTCTTCTTCTAGCTCGAGGAAAAAGCGAGAGGACATATTTTTGCTCCGCGAGGGTTTCAAGGACGGTGCCACGGATATCAGGGCCAAGGGCAAGGTCATCCATCCTAAGATGGGAGGCATTTCAGGGCAACTAGCCAATCAGAGCAAAGGAAATGTTTCTATTGCCACCAACCTGGACACTGGAAACAAGATTATCCTCAGAGGTAGGGATCCTAGAGTTATGGGACACCCTAGTCCCAGTCATCAATGGGACGTTTGCAGACTCAGTTTGTTCCTCCTTACCCCACCATGGGCCAGAGGAACCAGTATCAATCTTAAGGTGCTGCACAGGCCGCTACTATTTTACAATCAGGTAGGAATGGGCTATGTGGGTTGAGGTCGAGGGGTCGGGGAGTCGGGGCCCGGGGGCTCCTGGCCCAGAGACTTCAGGACCCCCCGAGGGTGTGTGCGACATCACACCTCAGACCAAGCTTGTAGATTAATTGGTCATTCAAGTTACATTTCTACTCTCTTGCTTATGGGCAAGAGTATTGTTTGATTATGATGCATCTCATTCATCCATTGCTGCATCATGTGTGAAAGATTTGAGCTTAGAGGTTGAAACCTTGGAAGAGCCGCTGCATGTGAGTTCTCCCTTAGGAACTAGGGTGAGGGTTAATAAGATATGTCGGGATTGTGAGTTAGAGATCTTAGGGATTCTGCTCACTATGGACCTTAGGGTCATGGACATGTCGGAGTTTGATGTCATCCTTGGGATTGACTGGTTGACGGCACATCGGGTCGTCATTGATTGTGATTGTAAGAGGGTTATTGCCTACACACTGGATGATGTTTGTGTTATGTTTCAGGGGGATAAGCAGGATGATTTACCCTAAGTCGTGGACGATTTTAGATGGCATGGGCAGTTGATGGGTTGGCTTGCAAGCCATACCCTGGAGGATGAAGCAAGACAGGAGTTAGGTCTACCTCGGGTGGTTTGTGAGCATGAGTCTATTTTTCCGGATGAACTACTGGAATCACCTCCGCAAAGGGTGTAGACTTCACTATTGAGTTACACCCTGGTACATCACCTATTTCTATGACTCCTCATAGAATGGCACCTGCTGAGTTATAGGAACTCAAGGTCCAATTACAAGAATTGTTGGACAGGGGCTTTATTAGACCGACCACTTCACCTTGGGGTGCTCCGGTGTTGTTTGCAAAGAAGAAGGACAAGACCCTTCGGCTATGCATAAACTACAAGCAGTTGAATAAGGTTACTATCAAGAATAAGTACTCTTTGTCGTGGCTTGATGATTTGTTTGATCATCTCAGAGGGGCGCGGGTTTATTCTAAGATAGATCTTCGCACCAGTTACCATTAGTTAAGGGTTAGGGAGGCAGATATCCCTAAGACGACGTTTAGGACGCAGTATGAGCATTTCGAGTTCACAGTAATGCCTTTCAGTTAATGAATGCTCAGTATTCCTTGGATCTCATGTATAGGGTATTCCAACCCTATCTAGATTAGTTCGTCGTGGTCTTCGTTGACGACATCTTGATCTACTCCAAGTCTGAGGAGGAACATGAGGGTCATTTGAGGATTGTGCTCTAGGTTTTGAGAGACCATTAGTTGTATGTCAAATTCAATAAGTGTGAATTTTGGCTTACTGAGGTGAAATTCTTTGGACATGTGGTATCAGCTTCGGGTGTATCCGTGGACTCGAAAAAGGTTGAGGCAGTTATGAGCTAGGAGAGACTGAAGTTAGTCTTCGAGATACGCAGTTTTTTGGGATTGGCAAGGTATTACAGGAGGTTTATTGACGACTTCTCTCGATTAGTTGCACCTATGATGAGATTGACCCGGAAGGAGGTCAAGTTTGAGTGGAATGGCTTGTGTGAGAGGGCATTCCAAGGAATTAAGAAGAGCTTACTTCATCTCCCTGTCTGATAGTTCGGAGAGGAGACAGAGAGGTATCACAGTGTCTTTATGATGCCTTGAAGGACAGACTTGGATGTGTTTTGATGCAGTCCAAGAGGGTAGTGGCTTATGGTTCTCAATAGTTAAAGAACCACGAGCAGAGTTACCCTACACATGACATGGAGTTAGCGACCATTGTCTTTGCCTTAAAAGCTTGGTGCCACTATCTATACGGTGAATAGTTTAAGGTGTTTTCAGACCACAAGAGTCTGAAGTACATTTTTACATAGCGGGATCTCAACATGAGGCAACGTAGGTGGATGGAATATCTGGAGGATTATGACTTCATTTTGCATTACCATCCCGGTAAGACAAATGTGGTGGCTGATGCACTCAGCCGAAAGTCATGGGGAGTGTTGGCTAGTGTGGCTTCGGGAGTGGCGGATCTTTCGAGGTTGTGGACGAGTTCGAGGTTTTATGCCCCTATAGGGGTCAGGCTCAGGGTACCTTGGGGAGTTTAGTGGCTACGCATTCCCTACTGAGTAGAGTGATCATGTCCCAGGGATAGGACACAGAGGTGTTGTCTATTAGGGATCGAGCATGATCGGATACAGGTGACGAAGGCTGGGCCATTCACATAGATGGTAATCTTGGGTATAGGGGACGGGTTATGGTTCCCAGTCAGCAGATCTGAGAGAGGATATCCTCAAGGAGTTCCATTGTTCTCGTTTTGCAATGCATCCAGGTGGCAAGAAGATGTACCATGATCTTCGTTGCCAATATTACTAGAGCGGGATGAAGAAACACGTTGGAGATTTTGTTCGTCGATGTCTCATGTGTCAACAGGTAAAGGCTGAGTACCAGAAGCCAGCGAGGTTACTCCAGCCCTTGGAGGTAGCTGAGTGGAAGTGGGAGCATATCACGATGGATTTTGTGACTCACTTTCCATGGACATCGCTAAGGCATGACACGGTGTGGGTGATAGTAGACCAACTTACTAAGTCGGCAAACTTTTTGGCTATACGAATGACCTTCACTGTGGAGGAATTCCACAGGTTGTACGTGCGGGAGATTATCCAGTTGCACAGGGTATCGGTATTTATAGTATCAAATCGGGATCCTAGGTTTATGGCTCATTTCTAGAAGAGTTTCCAGCTAGTCATGGGGACACAGTTGATGATGAGCACATCTTTTCATCCCTAGACGGACGGTCAGTTAGAGAGGGACATCCAGACTTTAAAGAACATGATATGGGCATGCGTCCTTGATCTCAAGGGTAGCTGGGAAGAGCATTTACCCTTAGTGGAATTCGCCTATAACATTAGTTATCAGGCAAGCATACAGATGGCACCCTATGAGGCATTATATGGGAGACCTTGTCGATCTTCAGTCTGTTGGACGAAGGTGGGAGAGAGATCCTCTACGGGTCCGGATTTGGTTAGAGACACCTCTGAGAAGGTGGAATTGATACGAAAGCGTCTTCTTACGGTTCAGAGTCGGTAGAAGAGCTACGCTGATAGACGGCGACGACCTCTGGAGTTTGAGGGGGGAGATCATGTCTTCTTGAAGGTGATGCCTAAAAGAGGAGTGGTCAGGTTCGGCAAGAGGGGAAAGCTATCGCCGAGGTATATTGGACCCTTCTAGGTGCTCGAGATGGTGGGTACGATTACATACCGGTTGGCGTTATCACCAATCTTATCGAGTGTTCATGCAATATTCCATGTCTCCATGCTCCGGAAGTACACTCCAAATCTGACTCATGTAGTGGATTGGGGTGAGCTTATTGTTGTTGCGTATGTGACCTTCGAGGAGGGACTGATACATACCATAGATAGCCGGGATCAAGTTTTTCTAGGCAAGACTGTGAGGCTAGTGAAGGTGTTGTGGCAACACCGAGGAGTGGAAGAAGCAACATGAGAACGCAAAGACACTATGCGTGCCAATTATCCTTTCTTATTTGAGGATGAAGGTATGTTTTTAGTCATTTGGTGATTAAATGATTGTTGCATATGCATGTGATTTGAATGTGTATGTGTGTGTGAATTTCAGGGACGAAATTATGTTAAGGGGGGAGAATGTAAAACCCGAGTAAATTTGAACTTTTTCGAAAAAGGGCAAAATGGTAAATTATCCCTACAATACAGGTTGCAAACCTGAAATTTTTCTAGATCTCAAATGACAAAATGGATCTCACCCCAGACGAATTTCATTGAATTATGAGACAATCGGATTTTTCATAAATTTCGAGGCGAAGGGTGTCTAGTAAAACATAAAAACGAGATTTTGGGAAATAATTTAAGTAAAATTTATTTAAAATAATTTGAACTTGAACTGGGACGAAATAAATCGTTTCGGGGTAGAAACGGACACGGACCAGTCGCGAACACGTGGCGCGATGTGAGCCACCCACTTAAACTTAAGTGAGGGGCTTTAGGGACAAGAGGGAGGGGACCCTATTTCTTGTCTAGGGCTGGTTTTCACGCTAAGAGAGAAAGAGAGAGGGAGGAAGAGAGAACCAAACTTATTTTCGCAATCTATGGAGTTCCGTTGGTCGAAGTTCGTGGAGCAAAGAGTGAAAGTTCACCTACTCGACAAGGGCTACGCGTGGGTATAAAAAACGTGGGATTTCATCGAAGATTCGAAGGAGGAGGTTTCGGGAAATCAAATATTTCGGGCTCGGGAGGCTTCCCACCCGTGCTATTACGTTACAATAGGTGGGGATTCTTCCTACTCTGGTTCTAGTTCCCATTTTTGGGTTGATTTTTAGGTTAAAAATGATCGAACATGTTATTTTTTTCAATAATTGAGTAAGGCTTTTCTGCACTTTATATGCGACAGCAAAAACACGATTTATCGCTTTTTTGCGTTCTAGTCCTGACATTTCCAATGGCAAATCTCATACCTATTTAATCTACAGGGTTTGGAGCCACGGTCGGTCAAATATAGCGAGATATTCCTCTTATCCCGTCGAAGTACTTGTGTAGAGTGAAAGTCAGTCGGACTGGGGAGCTGATATTGCATGCTCCCTTGCGCTTCTGTAGACGGGACTCCCTCTCACGTTCCTAAGTGCTTGGTCACCACTCCAAGCCAAGTTCAAGGATTATCTGTTACTTGGGATCCTTCATGAAACAAGTGGGTCGACCTACCCCATGCTCTATGGCACTCTAGAATCACTTCTTCCTTTGGCAACGATCAATGCCTTCTTGTTCGTTACTTCTCTACTCGAAACGGGATAACTTGACTCTAAGTCCTAGCCCAAAGAATAATAAAGCGAGCAACGCTATACCTTATTTCGGGAATCCGAAAAATGGGTTCATCGATTATATACGACATTTAGTTTTCCTTGACTTTGAAATCTGGTAACTACCTTTTATGGGGCCTAGGGGATATAAAAAAAAGCTATTTCCTATTCTCCCAAATATGGTAAATACCTTATGAGGCCCTAGGACATTAAAAACTAATATCAATAGTGGGGCCATCACTTCGGGTTATTAAAAATTGTAACTATTCCGGAAATTTGGTAACTACTTTATAAGGGCCTTGGACATAAACACCCCCCCCGGGTAGAAAAATGCCCAAAACCCGACTTTCTTCACCTAGGCAAAGGTGTTCGCCTCGACAAAGGAAAATTTCGCCTAGGCAAAGGTGTTTGCCTTGGACTTCGGCTAGGCGAGCCTAAGGTCAACTTCAACACTATGTTCTGCTTCGCCTAGGCAAACCAAAGAAGTCCTGTTGCAAGTTGTTGGGGGACTTTTGTGGCTCGGTTTGTGAAGTGTCCATGGCATGCTCAAAGAATGGTTTAAGGACCATTTGGTTGAAATCCTTGCCCTCAAGGACTGTTTAGATTGAAAAGAATTAATCCGGACTGATAAGGGCATGTTTGGCCGAAATTGTGGCATGTTTAAAGGCTTGCTTAGTCGA
This sequence comes from Tetrastigma voinierianum, assembly GCA_016808115.1. Taxonomy (NCBI): domain Eukaryota; kingdom Viridiplantae; phylum Streptophyta; class Magnoliopsida; order Vitales; family Vitaceae; genus Tetrastigma; species Tetrastigma voinierianum. Next base: position 66,299 of record JAEQBH010006333.1, on the reverse strand, counting down.
TTTCATGGCTAGTTTAAGAGCCCAGGTTAAGGGGTTGTTGGGCTGTTGTTGTGGGCACCCTAGATGCCACATTTTGCCTTGAGGATTAAGTGTATTGTTGCTTGATATGTGATAGCATGCTTGTTGTTGTGATTGAGGAATGTTAACATGTGTGTTCAAATGTATTAACATTGGATGAATGTCTGTTTTGGAAATTATATGCATGTAATATAATTGTCTAGGATACAAGGTAAATTGTATGGTTTATGTTATCCATATGAAATTCATTACATATGAGAAATAGCATTAACTTGCAATGCACAATTGATTGCATATGCAAGGGAACATTGCATTTCATAGGTGTGGATGCATGGTTAGGATCAAACATTGAAATTAGTGATTTGATGAGTAGGCTCGGTACCGTTGGATGAAGTCTAACAGAGTCGCACGGTTGCATGAAACGAAAAACTTGTGTCGAGTATAACAAGAAGGGCTAGACACTCCCTCTGGTGAAAGACCCAGACTGATTTACTACACTCCGATGGTGAAAGTCCAAAAAGTGTAGACGGTGTGCTAAGTCGATGGTGAGACTCCAAAAATCCGATACCCACAAAAAACACAATGGTTTTGTATATAAAATGTTCATTCGAAGAATGACATCCAAAAGCTTTGGTTTATAAAAACATGACTTTTGTTTGAAAATGATCATTGAATGTAAATTATCAATGATGGTTTTTATCACACATGGGCATTGCATTGTGTGGTGGGAGTCAGTAAAGACTTGTTGGGCATAGTGTATGAGTGGGTCTCATCTCATTTCATGGCATGACATGTAGGATTCAAAGTTAGAATTGACACATTCTTATCTCTTTGAAATGTTGATGTGAAGTGTAAACATTGCATGTGCACTTAGGTGAGGAGTAGCCTTTATAGGAATTACTCTACTGAGCATGACTCACCTTATATGGGATAACATTTCAGGTGCAGGAAATGCGCCGGTGGGTAGTTCTCACCTAGAGCCGCGAGAGTGAAAAAAACTGGTTTGTGGCTTTTTGATCATTTTGCAAAATGTTTGAAGTAAATTCATTTTGACATGTATAAATGTGTTTAAGTGAAATTGAACTCATATGTGTATTTTTATGTAAAGGAGTGTAATTAAACTAAAAAAATAAAGATTTTTGTATAAGATTTACTTGAAAACGTAGGCTTTGCCTTGCCTAAGAGAAGGTGAGTTCGCACGGGTGGGCAGGGACGATCCTGGTGGTTCTACCTCCCACCCCAGGCGAAGAAAAGCCTACTCCTAAACGGAAACAAGCATTTACCAAGTGTTGTTTTTCCTACTATATTGTATTTAGTGCATGATGGTTTTTGGAAGAGCTTCTAACATAAAGGGGGCTCTGTCCGGTTATATGAAATGATGGATCTCGGTGAATGGGACACACGATGTGGTATCGGGTCATACGATATCCACAGGGGCTCTGTCTGGTTATATGAAATGATGGATCCCGATGAATGAGACATATGATGTGGTATTGAGTCACACGATATCCACAGGGACTCTGTCAAGTTATGTGAAATGATGGGTCCCGGTAAATGGGACATACGATATGATATCGAATTACACGATATCCATAGGGTTTTCGCAGGTTGATGGTTGATCAATGGACCCTCGGATTTTTGGGGCATCACACATAGATTTAAATAAATAAATTGTTTTTACATGTTTTTCTTATTTCACATATGATTATATAACTTAAAATTTTATAAATTAAAAAGAAAAAAAATAATACTTTTATGGTAGAATCAAATATAAATAAATATTTATATATTATATTAATGGGCCCTGGATATAGTGATATTGAATAACTGTTTGACTTGTAGTCAACCTTACTCCCAAGTTGAGAGTTGAGACCCACATTATCAAAGACCTCAACTTTTCGCTCTTTATATATTTTGTTCATTTACTTATTATTAAAATTTATTATTTATTATTTAGAGAAATTTGAATATCAAGTTTTCATAGCTCAGTTGGTTAGAGCACCCGTTTAGTAAGCGGGAGGTCTTGAGTTCAACTCTCAATGAAAGCAAATTATACGCCTTATATTTTTGTATAAATTAAGTTACCTTAAACATATAAAGGCTACCATATATTTTGTGTTCACACCTTAAAAAACAAACTATTAACATAAAGTTTTAATAAAATTATTTATTTTCAAATGGAATTTATTATTATTAGAACTATAAAAAACCATGAATTAAATACAAATAAAATATTTACACACATATACATTATAAAATAAATAACTCATTTTTTAATCCAAAAATAAATAAACCATTATTTTAGTATTAAATTTGTTTTTGAACTCAATAAAGTATCATTACAGCATTCAATATTCTCATATTCTATCTAATATATATATATATATATATATATATATATATATATATATATATATATATATATATCTATATCAATTGCAAGTTCTATATATTATTTTTTCTTACCTTTTTTTAATATTCATGAATTCTGATCAATTTTTGTCCAAATAATATTTTATTTTAAAATACTGACTAGTGACTAATAATTTCTTATATATATATATATATACCTCAAAACTATATTTTATCTTTTATTAGAACAACAAAATCACCAATAATAGCATTAAGTTAGACGATTAACTATTAGAAATGTTGTAGAGAGAGAATACACAAGTTCTACTAATATTTAATGTATATTGAGTTCCATAATCAAAACATTATATATGAGAATAATCTTCATTATAAGCATCAAACTAGGAAATTTGTTACCAGTGTGTTTGGTGTATATATAGCTAATATAAATTTCCTCACTCAAAATGAAAATCAAAAGAAAAAAAAAACCATTAATTTGGACAATAAATGAGACTAAAATAAATCCATAAATTTTAAAAACTAAGATAGAACTTAAAAAAAAACTGAGATAGACATTAATACATATAAACACTTTTTTATTTCATGTCTCAATGAAATTAAATTTCATAAACCAAACATAAACTTTTCAAATGAATTTACCATTCCTTCTTTTTTTTTTCAAAATTCAAACTCCCACAAGATAATAAAACTAAAAAAGAAAATCAATTGTGATCCATTCAAATAAATTTTTCTCTACTTAAAACTCTAAATCTTTCTAATGTTCTTCCAAATTCTCATTAGAATAAGGGACTTTAATCCAATTTGGGAAAAAAAAGTATTTGATGATCCTAATTATCTAAATAGAAATTCCAAAAAAAAAAAAAAATGAAATTAATTGACCGATAGAATTTAAGGGCAAATATACACCACATACAAATAAGTCTCTCAATAAAACTAAACATGATTTTTTTAAACAATTTCCTATTTCCTAACAAATTTACAAAATTATTCAAAAATTCATTTTGGCATTTCGGAGCATTTCAAAATGCACTAAATTAACATTCAAACATTGCTGTCAAAAAAATAAATTAAAAAAAAAACATTCAAACATTGAATGAACGAACATGTACTCCCTTTAATTAAGTTCTTTTTAGACTTGAAAGTCAATTTTTTCTAATGATTTATGACATATAATATCATACACAAACAAACATCGAAATCTCAATATTGCTTCTTTGGAATTAATGTCTTTACCCTTCACCATCTAACTAATTAAAGCCAAAAAGAAAAACAAATTGCAGCCCCCTTTTAATCAGTTTGGCAGATCTACAACTAATGTTGTCAAGTTTGAAATATGTTTGTTACTTAAAACAATCATTTAGAGTTTCATATGAAGATTAAGACAAATGATGGTGACACTCAATTTACATCAATCTCCTTAGCAACTAATGCTCACACAGCCTAAAATATAATGATAGAGCTCAGCTGCGAAAATCCCAACTGGTTTTGACAAGCCTGCTTAAAGTTTTATCCTTCCCAGTCTGTCATATAATGTTGAATATTACATAAAGATGATCTCGGCATAAGTATCAGCCCAATCTAGATTCCCTTCTCAGTACCTGAAAAGTGGGGAAAACCGAGAATGAGGAGACCAAATTAATGTGAGAAACCAGGTGAGAGAATTTGCAAAAAGAATGAAAAGGAAAACACGTCCTTGATTATGTTGGAAGCTCGATATTATATTTATTTACTCATTCCAGAATCTAACAAAACATCCTTCTGGTGGTGTGTACTTGTGTAAATAGGGCGTGGCAATAAAAGTTGAGAAAGAATTTTGTAACTCGGTAAGTAAAACTCATGCTATGTTGTTGGAAATGCGGGGTATGCAGAGAGCAGATAGAGAGCATTTTCGAGAACTTCAAAAGCCTATTCAAGCTTTAGAGTGATTTTCGATCCCCCTCCCCAATAAAATTGAAGATCATGAGCAAGGACATCAAATTAGATGAATGGACTAGCTAAAAGATCTAGTATTAGAAACAATATGTAGGATATGCAGATTGGGATAGGTAGGGGTGATTCCAAATGGAGATAACTGGTGGAACAAATTCAAGGTCACACCAAACGAGTAAGACAATTAATCAGAACCGATAATTCCTTGTCCTAGCAGGATTTTGCAACTGTCATACACTAAACAGAACCCCAAGATATATTGTTATCAACGCTGCCAAGATATGAATGACAATAATTAGATGAGCCACTGATTTAAACCAATTGATAGTAGGATTATTTTGAGCTCAGTGTTTCTAGAATTGGCTCTATGAAGTTTTATTTTTTGGTGCAAGGAGACCTGCCGATGATTCCTACTTCCGGTTATATTATCTCTAATGCCATGCTATTTAGATGAACTAAGCAGCAGACATTTGGATAAAAGATCATTTGAATAAACATGCTAATGGACCAAAACAAAAAGCTAGTTCATATGACTCAACAAGTGTATGAGAAGTACCAACTGGAAGGATTGCAGAACCTTCATGTTTTAAATGGTAGAGGAGCCAAGGCCCAGCATGATGGTAATAATGAAATACAATATCATTTGCATGCAAAAACCTATTTGCTGAACCTTTGTTCTTATATATCCATGCAAATATGACAAATATTTATCATACCTTTTTTTATCAGAATTGAAACAGTATTACCAATCACACTAAGCTCATACACAATGTCAAATGTCATGCACACAATGACACAAACACAATAGCATGGGGACTACTTAAAATAAAATAACTGCCTTTTATCTTTTTGCTGAGGTTATGTTTAGTTCCCAGAAAATGCTAAAGAAAATGATTTTTTTCATGTTTGGTTGTCCCATGAAAAATGCCAAAGAAAAATTAAATATAATTAAAAAAACTGATGGGACATATGGAGTTGCTGCACAACGCCAACGAGAGCACACATAGCACCACTGAATTGATGGGCAATCTCTAAGGTCCATATTCAATCAAATGATTTAATTTTTATATTGCCAAGTTAAAATAAGTAAAATGAGTTTAAATAAGAAATATATATTATTTATTGACTTCCAATTTATTTTTTAATCTTCCATCAACTTTTCTTTCATTTTACTTTTCTTCTCTATTTTCTTCCCCTTACATCTTCCTTCAAATTTTCTGGAACTAAACATAGCCTAACAGATCCAAGCTTTGCTCAAAAATAATTATGCAGAATGTTACATCAATTAACATGGAACGTTATTAACCAAAAGAAAAGAGGAAAAAGAGGTTTGGAAGTGGTTAGTTCATGTGGATCTTTGATCAAATTCAGAAGTAATAGAGAAGGGATAACATATTACAACTTATTCTATTATTGCTAACAGGGTGACACCAGCTTTGCTAAAAAATAATGGTGAAGAATGATACAGCAACTAAACATGGTTATATCAAATAACCGCATCAAGTTTTGAAAATTTACTTTCTTAGAACTTTGTTTTGTGGTGAAGATGATCATGGATATAGGTTCTCTATCTTTGCATGGTTTTGTAGTTGTTTTTTTGTGTCCTCTCTTATTGGTTGAGCTTTTTGATGCTCATTGTTTACATCATGTATACTATGGCATGCCATCTCTTTGACGCTTGTTTATAAAATCATAGTATTGCTTATAGAAAAAAAAAATAATAACATGGAAAGTTATTACTCAAAGAAAAAGACGAAAAAGTTGTTTGGAGGTGTTTAGTTCATGGGGATCTTTGATCAAATGTAGAAGTAATAATAAAGGGATAACACATATTTACCTCTTCAGCAAATTTTATCAAAATAGTTGTCCGAGGTCGTTGTTGACCCTCCATAGGTACAAAGTGAGCTGTTACTACAGCTGGAAAACCTGCTCCATCCAAAACACCCTTTGAAGAGAAAAAACGAAGAACTTTTTGTCAGAGCTTTCAACAATTAGAAGCACAGTTAATTAGTTAAAACAAACATGTTACATACCCTTACAATGCCAGCAACAAATGCACCGCAGTTGAATGTTCCCATGTCTTTTGGTATTGAGATAAATCTGCAAACCAAGAATAGGCATATTGGCCCAGAAGTACCATAAAATATGATTTTAGCTAACTTGTAACAGGCATAATTTAAACAGTAGATAATAATGAAATCTTTACCGATTAACGAGGAGCTCTTTCTCGCTGATCATGTATTCATCTTCGTGCTCAGTACCTTTCTCAAGTGAGTCAGCTACCTAATATGATATCAAATAGAAAATGATAAAAATTCACCAGGCTTGTGTGGCATAATACAAATTTACCAGGTCTCTTTAAACAGAAATGAAGAAGTATGTCCATCATATAAAAACATTGTGTTTAACATGGTTCCCGTGCCTTAATTGAGTCCTAAAATGCTAAATATCACCCTCTACTATTTATTCACGTCCAAAGTTTGGAGGGACACTAACTGACAACATCCCATACCCTAAATCTTCCAACTATATAGTTCCGTTCCTTAGAAAGATTCATAAACATGATCTCTTGTACTCATATGAAGAGAACTCTCACAAGAAGCAGAGATATTTTCTTTAAATTTGTAAAATAATCAGCTGGTCATTTAATTCAAGAAAAATCCAAATAGTAAGCAAATTTAAGCATTAGCAAATGACCAAGAGAATGGGGCTGACAGAAATAGTTAAGAATATTCTTTCATATGCCAAACTTTTGGCCGCAACTTTCTCTACAGTACATCATAAGCATTCCATACATCAATAGGCCACAGCAGTCCTTGAAACCAATTCCATTCTGTAGCTACTAGCAACCACAATTTATTTGTTAAAACAATTAGGAAATAAAGATTTTTGTTGTATCATGAATCAAAAAGTAGAAAAAAGATTAGTGAAAGTGAACACGTCAATATTCAAAAGAGTCCACCAAAGGAGCCTAAAAATGCTGATACAAAAATCAAACATTTTAAGGAGGCATACACTCCTCTGAAAGAACTAAAAGCTGTGAATATGAACATGAAACAGTTTGCAAAATAATTCAGAAAAAATAATCGAGGCTCAAAGAACAATACTAAGGCTAGAGATGAGCATGAGGTAGTAAAGAATTTGAAAAGTGCGTTCAATTGTCACCAGGATACACAAGGAACATGCAATAAGACATCAGGAAGAACAGAGTTAAGAAACAACAAAAGAAAGTGGCATTGGAAAATCACTTTGGCGTATCAAACTTATTTTTTTCAACCTTAAATTTGTTCTGTTTTTGCCTTACTGCTTTAAGATGGCAAAGGTCTTTTAGGGCCACTATGTTTGCATCCACCAACTCATAATTGAAGTGGTCTTGATCTCACCTGTGCCTACTATTAAGTTGCATTTGGGCTCTCCGCAGTTACAGAGTGTCCTCATAACACTGTAAAAAGAAGCTTTATGGAAGCACTGGCACAGGTTTTTCTTCCTTCCGCAAATCAAATTTAATTTTTCAATCTTAAAATTTGTAATGAAGATTCTATGATACATATACACCCTCCTTTTTTGGAAGTTTACAAAGATCTAAAACCAGCACCCCATCATTAGAAGAAACCTATTAGCTCCTAGTGGCCAATGAATTTGTTGACTAGTTGGCAAGCATTAAGGCAAAACAAAAAGGCAATATCCAACTCTATAAATACGTCAGATTCTCAAATAATTTACTCAACCTAATATACATTGTTGATTTCAGTAAGTAAAGACTCAACCTCCAATCCAACTCTCTCTCTCCTTTTTTTTGTTATAAGCCTTTTTTTAATAACCCTAGGTGTTCAAGGCAACTTGCGTGCACCTCGACTAATCCTATTAATCCCTAAAGTTAATGGTCAAGTAAATCATCCAATAGCCCTACTGACCATTGGTAGCAAACCCAAAGCCGGATTAACTGAGCTACCCCTCAAGGTTAACATCCAACCTTCTTAGAGTTGCAAATAACAAACTACCTCACTAAATGGAACCTCTTGCCTGCTTTGCAGCAAACTTACACTTCTCAATCTTTGTACTTAAGAAATACATAGTTTAATATTAAGCAATTTTTAAAATACAATTTTATTTTTTTAGCAATAAAATTTTTTAATCATACAAAAATCTATCACTATAATTAAAATTTTCCAAAAAAAAGAAACAGAAACGAAAACTAATCATAGTTACATTAGATCAAAGTCGACAAGTTTTCATATTCCCAATTATTTTTCATTTCTTTATTTTACAAACTTCAAAAAGATTTGGTATTTTGGCCCTAACTAGAACTGCACCTCAACTTGATTGATACTTAATTAATGAGTTTACTTGTTGCCAATTAATAAATTAGCCCACATGTCTTCCCAGCAGAATGCATATATAAATTAGCAGCCCCTATGAAATATGTAATAGGTAAGCCTTGGATTATGAAAAATATTTGTTTCCTTGTGAATTTCAAGCAAGAAAACAAACGAAGTCCTAGGAAAAACCCAGAAAATTTGTAGGCATAAAAACAACAACAAACAAGTCAGAGTACACAAATAATATCCTATGCATCAGTAGCTTCCAGCCTCTAATTTTTTCAGCAATGATGGATGAGTTATCCTTCGCAAATGATATGATCTAATATTTAGCAAATAATAAGTTCTAGTATATATCTGTATATTGTGAAATATAGAAAAAGACGAGCTTCTTTTTAGAGAATATTTACTAATTCTCTTGTCTCTTGATAAACCAAATACCAGCATCATAAAATGTCAGTGAAACACTTAAAAATCAATCAAGAGAGACAAAAATGCAAACATCATTGTCGTCGTCATCATTATCATAGTCATCAAATAATGATAGTGATGATGATGACGACAATGATGGTAATGATGATGACAAATTAATTAATTAATCAATGAAGGAAAGAATGAATAAGTTCCATATATTGCATATGATTACTGAAGCTATATGGTATGGTTTCCTTCACAGAAAATCCAGAAAAAAAAGTTTAAAGCATGCATGAATCCACCTGTCGACCTCCTAAAACTTAGCTGTGCTTTGATTCACCTTTCCGACTTCTCCCTGAAACTTGTAATTTTTTTTTGGATAAGTATCCCCAAGACTTGTAAAATCAAGTGTGACTTGTTGTGAAACAAGCAGAAACCATTCAAAAGCAAAAAGGAAAAGCAATTTAATTTACTATGAATTACTGACAAAAATTCACTTACCATGCATACCAACACCACTGCAGAAGTGCTCCATGAAAAGAAAAAGAAAGAAAAGAATAGAATAAAGGAGAAATATTTTTTACCTTCCCAAATAACACCTTCCATACTGTACTGTGTACAAAAGAAAGAATACCCAAAAGTCGTGTCTCCCTTCTGTTTCCCTGTGGCATCAGAAAAGTAACTTTTATTGGATGCTCATACATGCAAGACATTGTCAATGTAGTTCACACTGAGTTTATAGAGATTAAGCCCACTAGATTAGATGCATATAGAGAAAGTCCCTTAAAACAATGCACCACTAGGATTATGTTCGCAGAAAATTAACATAACATGAGTCAACTTCAGATTGCCACATGATAATTTCAAACTTCAAAGATGCCCCCGAGGCCTAGTGTGCCAGCTTGTCTTGTCAACTCCAAGAGCAAGATTAATAAAGATTTAAGGAAGTCCAGAAACTTAATTATGTAGGTTTTTTTATGGGCTTTTTTTTAGATCCATGAAGCTCTCTCTAAATTATGTAGTTCTAAGAATGATAAGGTTAAAATTGAAACTAATGTAGAAAGGAACAAGAAATTTAATATAAGTTTAAAATCACGTTTTCTTATTTGTCACTACTTTCCAACTTTATTATACTTTTTACTTTATTCCACTAAGAGTTTTTTTTTCTATAACACGAAAACTATTTTTCATATGCCTTTGGACACATACAGAGAAAAATATTGTGTTTCTTTTACTTATCATTGTTCCTAAACTTTAAAATGCCTTTTAAGAACAATCTTAAAAATACTTTGGCAGAAGGCGGGTGGGTTGATCACATCCCCTTACCAACAAGTTGAGGTGTAGCACAAGGTGTTGGGTCAAATATGTGAAAGAAAAGTGTAGGTGCTAGCTAAAGTAAGTCCCTTAGGAAGACATTGCAGCTATGGTCATGTAAATTGATGTATTTCTTTTCCATATTTAATGGATTTATTCTATGATCAAACAGAAACTTATGGTTTAAACTTACAGAGATTTCCACTGGTGGTTTCCACATATAGAGAATACTGAAAATATCTCTAACAAAAGGGTGTTCCACATCATGAACCAAGCTAGCCCAAGAAGAGAAAGAAAATAAACGAGGACTTCAATCAGGTCTTGGAAAACCGTCTTGAACACGACCCTATTCCTCTCTTTCCAAATAGCCCAAATCAAACAAAGAGGGACCGCTCTCCATAATTTCCTCATAGAAAACTATTTCTTATGTAGAGATATTGCATAAAACCACTCTGCACTCAATACTTGATTGAACAGTAAGCAAAGTTTCTTTTCCCTTTTTAATAAGTAGAGATATTACTATCGATTAAAAAAAAAAAAAGTAGAGATATTACTGTTTCATTGCCCATTTTATGTAATATTCCTTCAAATGAATCCACTAACATCTCAAAGCTGCAATAAATCATCATAACCCTCTCTGCTCAACCCAAATAAACTACTCTGTATGGCCTATACTATACAAAACAACCCCTTCTCAGAAGAACAACAGAAATGTACTCTTACTTTCAATTTCTTAACCATGAAAGTTAATAATGAGAATAAATCTCCAAGACACACATCAAGAAAGAGAATTAATCTTAATTGTAATTAAAGTAGGATTAGTATTACTTAAAATTAAATTAGGATTATTATCTACCAGAGTTGAGTTAGGATTATTTAGGTCACAGGAGAGTAGAATTAGAATTATAATAAGTTTAATCCTAGAAGTTGGATTCCTTAGAAAAGCCTAGAAATAAGGTTAATAGTTGTAAACCTAAGTATTAATTGATTGATGATTAATAAGATTATGTTTTCTCGCATAATTTGTAATGTTATGTCTTCTCTTTATCATCTTTCACTATATTTTATTTTAATTTATTTTGATGCCATGAATTTTATCCACTCTCCCTCCTTAAACTCTACAGATAAAACCGTAGTCTACCTATTTGATATAGGCAACCATCATAGGGTTGTCCTACATTGGTTGACCATGCAACTTCTATGAAATATAAGACAAGAACAACAAAGAAGAAAGAAAATATAAAACCATTTTCCAAATTGCAATAGTCGGAGGACCAAAATGGGCAGAACAAGACTTTTTCAGTTGAAACCAAAAAATAAGTAGTCCCATACTGATCATTGGATGTAAGTGAACGAGATGATAGTTTTATTATGTCTATTTGACTTTTTTCCTTGAAAATTTCATCATAACCATACGGTTGTCTACATCATGAAATAGGTTTGCTATATGTAAAGATGTAATCATATTTTAGCATGAACATTTTCTGATGCCAACCCAAAAAAATTCAATAAGTATGACTTGTGCAACACAATTTGGCTCCCAAGTTAAACGTTTATATTAGAGTGCCTGCAATACCACAGAAGCTAGGTTCCATTTTAAGGATCCAAGCTGATTGTCATATCTCTGGAGTGCATGAAATTTGTACCCTATGAGAGTCAAGGATGAACAACAATTTAAAGAAAATAAAATAAAATAAAAAAGAGAATAAGGAATAGTAATGAATAAATAAATTGATTAACAAGATTGATCAGTTCATGAAAAACATAAACACGATTCATGAATAAAAACAACTTTTCCTGATATGTAAATGTTTTTTTTCTTTTTGTCATATTGGAGACTCAGGCCGAGACCTCCCATAACCCCATCCCATCCCTTTTCCACTCGAGTCAGGTCTCAAGGGCATGAACAAAAGCAACTGAATAGCTATGGCTTCTCATTTCCCACTTAGAATCAGGAAAGAAGTAGTACAAAGTTTTTCGATTAGTTAATCTTATTCATGCAATATAACAGACTATTCATTGACAACAAATGATAATATACATGTATTAAAGATGTCTGGTAAGAAAGCATCTCACCTTATCTCTGTGGCAAAGGAGTTCTAGAACTCGTGCCCCCACAGCATAGCCTGCATCCTCCAGCCTGTTTCATTCCAATAAAGTTATCAAAACATACAAAATTAATGCATTAGCATTCTACATCATCATCGGCACTCAGACCTACTTATCAAAAAAATTTCATTGGCACCTGACCTGCCATTTCAAACCAATCTACCCCTCCAGAAAATGATATAACAATCTAGTTGCTCTGGCAGAAAGTAGTAGCTGGAAGAATTCATTTATTATTTCAATGGATAACTAATACTGAACTTGAGAAAATTTATCATCATGCACCAAAGCAGTTTTTTTTCTCAAGAAACTTCTTTATATATGCAGATGTAAAATGAAATGGAAATCCAACTATTGCATTTAAGATATTTGTGTGAAGAAACAGAATCAGAAGATTATAAACAACATTGCCTATCAAAAAAAAAAAAAAGATTATAAACAACATTAAGATGATCCCAACCTTCTTTCCAATTCAGCGATGTTATCAACCTGTGTTTGATTGTACTGAACAAGCTCTGAGAACAAGAAGGCAAATGCACTCAAACTCACCTGAAACCAACATCAATTCTTACCAAAACCACACACTCCAGAACGAAATTGAAAATATTGAAACAATAGTAAAAATTTGTTTAATTGCTAAGAAAATAAATGAAATGAAAGTTAAAACTAAAGTTTTTCTCATTGATTTGAGCCACACTATTCCGCAGCCCCCGGCACTTTGTATAATGTCAAAATACTAGTTCCTTGAACTTTTCCAGAAAACAAACGGATCCTTATTTCATCAAATAACTGAAAAGGGTGAGATCTCAAGAAAAATACGATATTTTTAATAGGATCTACAAAGAAAAAAAAAATCGGTGTCAATCAAAAAGCCCATGTGAAACTCTCACAAAGATCCGATGCTCAACATTGGTACGTGAGTTTCTAAGAAAACGGCAGAAAGTAAGTTAATCAAAACTCCCCATCTCAGATTTTGTACTGCTTAGAAGCCCAGAAAACAAAAGGCACCAGACAACTAAACCTAATTGACTAAACTTCTTGACGACTCTCATAACCTAAACCACGTAGGAAAACAGATTCAATATCAAGATTTCTTTTATTTTCTTCCGTTGCATTTTCCTAGGCTTTCTGGGAAAACAAACAGAAGAAAATGAAGCAAATTTTCATGTTCAATACCTCTTGTTTGCCCTTGCTGAGAGGTTTATCCAGTACATTAGAATACTGCTTGATCTTTCCCACTCCGATCATTCTCTTCCTCTCTTCCAATCTTAGGGAACCGAACTTCTTGATTTCAGTACGCCACTGAGATCTATTTGTAAATCAAAGCCGGGGTGGATTGAGCATCCGCACTATAACTACAAATTACTTCCGAGATTTTATTTTATGTAAATTACGTGGACAAACATTATATATGTGTATATATATATATATATATATATATATATATATATATATACTCATATATATATATATATATATATATATATATATAAATTTTTTTTTTTTTGAATAATGTTTATTTTGACACCAAAGAGAAGAAAAATAAAGACATCAATAATCACTCAAGGCGCATTTAGTTCGAAAATTTTATTCTATCCCAAATTCGAATATGAAAATTTTTAATGTATTAATATTTAGTTTTTCGTTTTCGAAGATACGTTTCGTCTTGAATTTGGTTGAAAATAAGAATAAGAAAATCAGTTTTATAAAGCGTTTTCTTTGAAAATGAAGTTAATGGCTTATTGAAAATGTGTTTAAAATGCGATTCTTGTCGCTTGTCCCGTGTTTCGTGGCTGATGAGAAGAAAATCGAAGTGAAAGACGAAAGGGAAAGAAAGAAAATAGTCACGATCCAGTGTTTTTCGTTTTATCCGTCAGCCGAAATAAAGGTGTTTTTCGATTTAATTAACCAAAGAAAAGCAATATGAGAATAGTTTTTAAATTCGTATATAAAATGTTGAAAATAGTGAATTTACTTTAACTTTTGTTTTGAATTTTGTTTTTGTCGGTCTAAGTAGCTAAACGATATTTTAAAGCATTTTTGAAAAGTTTGAATAGAAAACGAAATTTTCAGCCTCTTAAGCGAGGCTTTAAATGTCGTTCATTTTCATGTAGGCGTTTGTTTTGTAAATCATTTATTCAGACTTTACATATTAACTTTTTTGAATTTTTAAGAATTTTTTTGGATACTTAGAAAAAGTTATTTTTTAGAATATGTACAAAATATTTTAGAATCTTATAAAATCTTCATAATTTTTTTTAAATATTTAAAAAATACGAAGTATTTCTAATTTTGATAATAATAAATTATTTATTATAATAATTTCATTATTTTAATTTTTTATAAATATGTTAGTATGTTAAACATATATTATATTAATATTTTTTATTGACCCATAAAATATAGTCAAATGGCAAAATATTTTCAGGGGGAGGGGGCCATTGTAACACAATGGTTAAGTCGTTAACATCCAATCCACTGTCCCGAGGGGCGGATGGAGCGTGTGCTTCCGATGGGGGATTCTTTTTGTATTGAAATTTTGGAATTTTTTTTTTTATCTTAAGGTTTAAAAATTTTGTGATTATTACCCTTATTGAAAATCTTAAAAAAAAAATTGTAACAAAAAATTGCTCCATTAAGACGTATTCACTATTAGGGTGCTCATTGAAATGAAATTTTCGCTCCACTTAGCTACACACAATGGAGAGTTGTCTTCAAGAGTGGGAAGTTATCGACAATTAAGGAGTATTCCAAGGATGTTTTGCTACTAAAATGCTTGGGGTGCTATTGACAAAAGAAGCATAAGTTATTGGGTTACGAGAAGTTATCAATTAGGTCCTAAGTTGGGGTTTCTCCTCGGTTGTTTTCAAATTGGATTCCAAGACGGTTCGGTAGTGTCATCCAAGATTGTCGTATCCTTTGTCTACAAGGTTTTCAATTTTCTATATGTTTTGCTAGAAAACAAGCCAACAAAGCTGCTCATGCTTGGGCAAGAGAGTCTATTGTTCTCGCTTATATTTTATTTTCTACACTTCCTCCTAGTAGTATTGAGGGAGTCTTGTTAGTAGATTTCTCCTAATGAAAAGATCATTTATTTCAAAAAATAAAAAACATAAAACCTTTCGAAAACTAAAATTCGGACATTTAATCTTTCATTATTTTTTTTTATACAAAAATACTCATTATATTTTTGTTATATATATATATGTAAATACATGAAATAGCAAAGGGTACTTTTGTCCATTATAAGTCATTCTTCCATAATAACATGGAAATGATTAGCTTTAACCAAATATTTATAATCTTTAAAAGAAAACCAAATATTACTAATAATAAAGTTATATCATGGTTACCTAAACAAATATTGACCTAAATTATCTTTCTTAATATGTTTAAGATGTTCACATATAAAAAACAAAGAACTTAATACTTAATAGAAATACAATCTTAACAAACAAACGACTTAATATTTAATATTATTAAGCCTTATTCAACATTCAACTAAATAAAAACTATATTCGACATTAAGTAAAAAAACAAACAACCCCTTATTTCCATATTTTGATAAGGGCAAAGGTGGCAATTAGATGGGTTTTTTCGAGTTTCCGTCCCTAATTTGACGGGTATGGTTGAATTGTAATTGAGTTTTTAACGGGTTCGGATTTTTTTTTCTCAAACTAGTAACAGGTTCGGTATTTATATGCCCCACTCCACCCGATTATATTTAAAAAATGATTTTGCAATTATTTTATTTTGCTTTTATTTTATATTTTAATATAAATAATAATATTATTATTATTTTTAATAAATTAATTTATAATATTTTATATATTACTTTTATTATAATAAAAATAAATAAATAAAACAAAAATAAAAACTAAATGGAACGAATATGGGGTGATTTAAAAATAGATGGAGTGGGGTGGGATGAGTACAATCACGAACTCTAGGTTTCAAACCCACATTTGTCGTCCTATATAAATATACCTTATATCTTAAAAACTTTAAAGATGACAAGCGTCGTAAGTTAATAGCAAAAGAATCGGTTCAAGATGTATATAATTGATAATAAAAAATAATACAAAATACTAAGATTCGAGAATATAAATCATCTTGATGAATATGATTTGATCTCATGATTATGTCGGATCAAACTTTATCATCTGAACTACCAATGCAAAAACCCAAAAATAAGCTAATTGTCGACGATACAACTACCCAACTACCTATCACAACAAGTCGGTAATAAAACACGTCGCAATAGGTCAGTGACAAAAAAAAAACTCATATCGAGTATGGAAAAAACCAATTTATTGGAAAATAAAATTTTGATGTGAGAAAAAAAATGGAATTGATGATTTTAGGTCAAGAATTACCAAAAAAATAATCTATTATCTCTAACGAATAAGGATTGAAAGAGAGACTAGTAGGAGAAGCATTTAGGATTTCCATAAAGAAAGAAGGGAATTTTTCTAAATATCTTCATGGGTTAATACTACTAATTCATAAATTTACATACAATAGATAATAAGTCATAAATTTAAGCTGACTTATTATAATTTCATAAAATATAGGAGTGTAGTTAGCAATCTTTAATGAAGAGTCGAGTTAGCTTCAAAGTTATATTATAAGATAGCTAGTATTTTTCTTGGAGTTTTTTTTAGTTGCTACTCGAACTCCTAATTTATGGGAAGCACATTTTATTTGAAAGTTTGAATTTCTCGGTCTTGTTGGCAACTAAGTAGATGGTTGATAGGCTGCTAAATTAGTTGTTTGCTGTTAATTGATTCTATTAACTAATTTGAGAAACTGATTCTATTGGTTGTTTGTATAAATATGTTTGGTAAAATTTAGCTGATAGCTATTTAATTATGTAAAATGACCAATAAGGACATTGACACAATTTATTGTTAAGTATTTTTTTGTTAATAATTTAGATTTATAAAGTGAGGTTTTGGAAATAAGGTATACTAATATTGAAGAATTAAAACATCATTTATAGAAAGAAAAAAATTAGTCATTTTAAAATTTTAAAATATACAAATTTCTTGAGTTGCTAATTTTCAAAAATATTAACATTGTGCAAATACATAAATATTACTATTAGTTAATCAATAAAGAGTTGAACAATTTTTTTTTTAATGTAAATTAGTGATAAATATGTCATATTCTTAATTTGTCAATTTATTCATAGTAATTAGATATTAAATGAGATGCAAAATAATACATATGTTAGCTCTTGAAATTAGCTAAACGAATTGATCAAATAGCGCATTTCACTTATTACATATCTATTCAAACTGAGTAAAACAAATGATCAAGAAACACGATGTCATTGTCTAGGTCGTCGAACTCCCATCAAACTAGTAGCAATGTCATTACTAACTTTTGTCATTTCGTTTGTACTCATATGTTGAACTTCTTGCATGAAATTATATTCAGCATCCGGAAATACTTTGGGAGGAATGAAATTCGGATCTCCATCTATGATCCTAAATGTCGAGTCAAGACCTTTGCTTATTCTGATGTAGTTATACAATGCAAATGCAACACAAACCATTATGTTTTGATCTTGCGACAATTATTTTGCTAATTTCGCTAATATCTTCCATCGTGCTTCAAACGCCAAACGCTCTCTCAATACAACTCCTTAAGGATGAATGGGCTCGATTGAAAATTTCTCGAGACCCTCTTGGATTTGCACCACGAAATTCCGATGGATGATACCTTGCCTTATGGTAAGGCGTCAAATACCCTTCTCTTGCAGGATGCCCTTTGTCTTCTAAGTAATATTCACCTAAGCATAAAATATAAACCCACATAATTAAAATGCCTTGATTGTTCAAATTAAAATGAATAAGCGTAATGAATAAAATTAATATATTAACTAAGATGAAGAAAATTACCAGGAGGAGGTTTTGGAAAATTTAGACTTGGGTTACCAATTGCATCGAGGAAAATATGAGAATCATGAGCTAACCTCTCCCAACCAGTATGTACATAAAAAGCAAATCAAAGTCACATGTCGCCATAACATTGAGGGTGGGTATCCCTTTCCTTCCTCTATATCTCAATTGATCCTCCTCGGGAATAATAACATCTATATGAGTGTCATCAATAGCTCCAATGCAAAAGAATTGATATCAAATGTTGATGAGATTGTTAATTTTAACTAGAGAATATAGGGAACGACAAAATCTATAAATAATTACCTTAAAATGTTGCATATATTGGGTATCATAGGTAATTTTGGAAGGAATTTCCTTGAACTTGGGATCCCTTGGTCTTAATATACCCATTGACAAGACATCCACAACATCCAAAACTTCTTTAAAAATTCTACTTACAATTTCACCAAAATGTTGAAACCGCTCTTGGGCATCCCAATTTGAGGCAAATTTATTAAGAACATAGACAAATAAATCCACTTTCTCCAAAGTTGATATTACATCCGAAGGAAGCAGCCCATACTTACTTTCTAAATCCATGCATAATTGTTGAAATGTGCTTTGTGTCATTCTAAACGTGTTAAAGCAACGTTTTTCATGACCATTCAACAATTCATGCATCCATTTTTCTCCGGTTTGAATGAAGTCATGCATGGCTCCTTGTATATGTATTTTACATAATAAAAACAAACAAACTCAATAGCTTGACATTTACATACATTAGAATCCTAAGAGAAGAAACATTGAATTTATATCCCAAAAAAAGGCAATAACAACATGCAAGCAATATATTATAACATTCCTTTAAGTTACAAATGCACTACAAAAACAAAAAACTCGAGACAAGAGCTTGAACAAAGCACAAGAAGCAAGAGCCTTGCTTTACAATGTCACCCTCAATTAAGTTAAGGGCCAAACAACAAAACCTGAGACAAGCATGTATATGTTAAGTACTAATTAAAAGTTGTCTTCTAAATATGTTTTACAATTTGATAATAAAACCAGCTAGAAGAAAACAATAATATTGTTCTAGAATAAAGTTGGTCCGATGTTCACTCATTCTTCGCATACAAGAATTTTATCCATTAAAGTCTTGAGTTGTCATCTGGCATGCCTTTAAGAACTATCCTCTTTTAGGGATCTTTAATCAAGGTCCATAAAAATATGTGTTGAAGAATTCGAGCATGGACAACAATTTTACAAAGAACTCCAGAAGTGTATAAGAAGAATCGTCAGTGTGTACGGGGCTTCAAGATTCACAAATAACTCTAAATCCCACTGTTCCTCTCTCAGAATAACTTTCACCATAGCATCAAGTTTCTCCCTCAACATTCCAACTCCTCCCACCCTTCTACCAGATTCAGTCCTATAACTCTTAGAATTCTCTAAAGCGTCATTCTTAGTTGCTCTTTTGCTTCTTTTCCTATAACACCATATTCAATATATTGTGGAGAATGAGTGGGAGAAGGAATTGGGCTATTATCATTCCAAACTTTTTGTCATTTCCTATTAGCTTGGTTGTGGTTAAAAACATTATTCTCACTCATTTCATCATCACAATCATTTGGTACATTACCAACGTTTTTTGCACTGGGAAGAGGGGAGGAGGTAAATTGTTTCCTTTCACATTGAATCGGAGTAAACCTAAGCACCCTTAAGCAACTGAACTCCAAATAGTTGTCGACCGTATTCAAGTTCAGTTCAATCTCACATATCTGAAATACTTTGAAATGCATATTTTCCTAAAGAAAGATAAATGAAATTCACTTCACTAAGAACTAAACCAACTTAGTTTGTTTTAATTTTCTAACAATGAAGTAATAATTCAAGTATAGGTAAAATGAGCTAACCCTAATTTTTTTTCTTCCACCCTCTCACGCCAGCGCCTTGTTATTCCTTTTTCTATGATCCCAACCTAACTCGCTTTCATTTTCTTTCAATGTTTCAAGGATTCTATCTATTCCTCATATCCAATCCTAATTTGTTTTTAAGTTTATTCTTGTCATGATAAGCTCATCCTTTTTGAACCAACGTTTAGCACCTTCCATGGCATTCTCCTTAGAAATCGTTGTTACACAACGCTTTCTCCCTTTACTCCTTTCAGATATTGATACACAAATCACAAAATAGGTGCAAGTTTCGTAGACCAATAGTCTGACTAGTCCCAGATCCCAAACCTAAATCATGACTTACCTTAGCCAACTCGAATTACCTACACGGAATGCCCAAAGATATATTTTTCCACAAATCAAGAGTCTCCTCGCATGAGCTGCACCAAATGGTCAACACGGCAAAACTCCGTCTTTTTACCTGGCTCCTAAACAAATTAATATGGCAATAGAGGATCAACATCATGGTACCAATCTGGGCCTAAACAAGACTCAATATACATACCAACTGCTATATCCAAACTATATATCCAATAGTTATATGAGAAGAGGTAATTCTCTTATAAACATGACATTAAAATTAATGATTCTGAAGATATATGAATCACAATCCAGTCACATCCTGCTCTAAACTCACCCAGATTTCAGCCATTCCTCACAGACGCCCCCAGATCATAGTGCAAATCCTAAACACTAAAGAGAGCTAATGCTCAAGAGGAATCGCCTGCCACACTTCCACCACGGTGTCATAGCCAAGAATGTTCCAATAAACAATAACATTCAAGAATGTAATGACTATACTTGAATGTCTACATTGTCAATCATATATCCCGAGTCCTCATCGACTCACACTCGCCTGGTTTCTCAGCGAGAGACCGAGATTCGTTTGTTTGTGACAACCTCCGATGTATATATCAATCGCCGCCCGACGATCACATATATTATTCGTTTTCGCGACTACTCCTCCGAATATCAATCGCCGGCCCGGACAATTGATATTTTAATCTGTTTTGTGGATCATCCGCGAATATCAATTGCACGCCCGCGATTATATTTTTAACTGACTACCCTCCGATAATTAATATTTTTGTACAACCTTCCTAACCATTTTCTGGGGATCGTGTCATGCACTATCCAAAGCAGATATGGAATGCATGTATGCCAATTCCACACAAATAACACATTAACACCCAACACTCACCTCAACAATCTCTCTCTCCATCTCCACCCAGGCCATACATATCCATGATAATATCCAACCACAACCCGCTTTTCTTAGTTCAATCCAGATCATCAAATTAATTTACTCTCGCTATCGATCAAACACGAGCACTGCGACTTGAATCACTGACCAACACATTTTTACACAAAAATATATTTTTGTGTCACTATTCGCGAACAGTAAAAACCGCTTTACCTGAAGACTTTGGTAATCGTAATTCTATGGTGGGCAAAATTTAATTTTGCTTACAAAATTGTTATTCTCAAAAATCCAGACTTAAGCCCTCTAGATCTCGGAAGGATGAAACCACGCACCCAGAATCACCTGAAACCAGCCACACGAACCCACAATGTATCCGTATGGCTCAGGCGCAACGCTTAAGACATCGCGTCTTTGAAAAAGTCAGAACGACATTTTCATACTAGTCACATATGTAGATTTATCATGTGCCATGAGTGGTACGAGTAGAGAACGATGAAAATGGACGGTCAAATGAGCGCCGGCTATCACTCAGAAAGAGATATAAAACGCCATGGGGAAGCTTTGCTCACTGTAAGACAAAAAACTACATGCTGTTTCTTCCAATAAAGAAGGAGGAAAAAATGTGAAATAGAAAATTTCGATCCAGCGGCCATTTTTGTGAGAGGTTTCCTTAGAGAAATATAAACTTCTCTCTAGAATATTTCTGCAATCCGACGCGCCTTCGACAAGAAGGAGAATCGCTTTACGCGGAGTACATGTGACTGATATGCGGGCTTCTTTCAACCTCGAGGTGGGTTTCTCCCCTTTACTTGAGTTTTATTCCTGCAAGTGTTTTGTAGTCAATTTTGAGTTGAACGGCGCCGTGAGTAGGTCGCCTCTTCGACGGGGTCCCAAACCCGGGACCAGACCACAAATTCTTTGAAAATGGAGCACGCGGGCCGCTCCATGGCTGGATTTGGGTTAATTGATGTACCTTTGTGAGCAATTATGTGTTGCTGGATTGAGGCCTGAAATGGTCAGATGCCCGCAAAGTGAACCAACAGAATAGATGTGTTTGAACCGAAACCCAGGTTTTTACTGTTCTAGATTAGTGACACGAAAATACTGTGAAAATATATGTTTGGTTAAATAATTCAATCGAATTTCTTGCGGTTTGATCATTAGCCCAAGTGAGCTAATTTGATGTTTGAAATGATAATTAAGGTAACATAAAGTTTGTGTGGATTTAATTTTTATGAATATATTCGTATTTATATGATTTGATGTGATTATCAGACGAATCGTTAAGAACATATTCCATACGACCTGAACATCCTAGACTATAGGAGTTAGTGCATGAGATGAGTCTAGAGAAAATGGTTCTGAGGGTAGTCTAAAATATTAATTACTGATAGAACTATACACAAAATAAAAAATATCATCTGTTTGGAGTAATAAAAATATCAATCGTCGGAGTGGCTCAATTGATATTCATCGGAGGGTAGTGTCCATTAAACAATTAATATAACAATCAATGATGCCCAATTGATATATATACACGGAGAGGGTTGTCCACTAATAAAACAATAAATCTCATACAAGGCTGAGAGCAAAGTGAGAGCCTATGAGGACTTTGATCCAGTCGCAGCCAGCAGACATTCAAGAGATCACGATTCGCTTGAACGTATTTACTTTGGAACATCAGGACACAACACTTAGGTGGTAGAGTAGCCCACTTAGTGGCGATTCTCCTATCGAGCTTTAGCTCACCCTGGCCGTGGGACCCCCTTTAAGGTGCATGTGAGCGTGGCGGTGAGACGGGGTGCGTTCGCCCTTGAGGTCAGTTTTTTAGAAGAAAGCCTGATGTGGCTTTGTGTCACATCAGATATGCATTAGAATGCTTTCATTTTAATATATGTTGTATAAGAGAATTTTATTAACTTTGAACGACGGATATTTGTTTGGATATATTGTGACGAGTATTGCATACGGCCCAAGAGGTCGCTTTTCTTACCTATGTTAAGAGATTGAACGTCGGGGATGTATACGTTATGCATCAGATTCGGAGAAATTTCCTCCGCATAAAGGAGACTATGCCTCATTTTCCTTCATGGTGGTTTGGTAATCCAACATCCACTCTGGTAGATTCGGTCGACGTAGTCAATGGACCCTGGACGGGGCATCACAGATTTACGCCAAAACACACATTCATTCATCGGCTTCACTTTGTGAACTCGCATTTCACTCGCCATTCCCTACTAATTTCAATCAAGGCATGATTTTAATGCAAATTGCCACACAACAAATTTTAATTAAAATTCTGGACTCACATAATTTAACCAAAAATTCTCAAAATTTTCCAGACACCCAATTCCAAAGCCAGATCGATCAAATCCATTTCTGCTACTTTAAAACCAACTAATATTTTATTTATTACAATTTTTGTAAAACAAACACCCAAATGAAACTCTCGCCACGACATCAACAACATTTTGGTTTCAAAAATTCTATCACTCCTCCCAAGGTCTGGGACCAGGACAACGGCCATTCCAATGCCTCATACCAACCTAAACATCAAAAACACTTAAAGGTTAATGTTCCAAGTAGGAGAACCCCTACCCTGAGCTTGTTGAAACTCACAAACCGGAGTCCGCCACGAGCCCCGCCTCCTCGTAGAACGTTTTTTCCTTCTAGTCTTAAGACCGCCAACCCATTCTGACGTCTGATATTTATAGAGAGAGAAGTCACGAGACTCTCTCTGTAACTACCATTTTCGTTTTTTCACACCCATCAGATCCCCCTCCTTGATTTCCCATTGCTTTTGGGCCTTTTGAATCGACAAGGCTACTACGTTTCTATTTTGTCTTTTTAGTCATTTAAATCAATTTTCAAATGATCATTACGCCCTCTTTTACCGCTTTCGAGTATTCCTAAGACTACCTCGCCGTCCATTTTCATCATTTATCTAATTACACCACTTATCAGCATTACTTAGTACGTGTTATATGCGTGCTTCGCCACACATCGAAATCGCTTAAGACCCTAAATGCGATGCTCTTCAAAACGCAGGTCAACCCCGAATCGCCCTGGGAATTTCCACGTAAATTTTACGTGCTGGCTAGATTTCGTGAGACGATTCCAACGGTGCAATCCGTTTCGTCATCCGAGATCTAGAGAATAAATTACGGATTTTTAACATAAATTAACAATTTTGTAATCGAAATTACGATTTTACCATTTTTCCAGAAATTGGAATTTCTCGGGTCTTACAAAATCTTTCCCCCCACCTTCACTTTCTTTATTGTTCCTTTTCTTGTTTGGTGCCAACTATGTATTATATAAGAGAGCAAAAACCACATCCTTTAATATATGAAATAGAAATCAACAAATAAAATATAATATTATATACCATACAATCATATGAGCCACATAAACATTTCTATGGTCATCAGATACTGGCATTTTGGAAAATAGCTACAAGAGCTACTCAATGAAGTGCTTTTATCACTCATTTATTAATGACCTTCAGTCTAAATCACAAAAGGTGTAGGAATTTGAGATGAAATGTCCATACAACAATATACTAATTGGTAATCTATTTAAAACTTACTCTTTTTCTCCATCATTCAAGGTGTGCAAGAGTATTCAAAGAGATATAGAAGTCAGCAGTACATATAGACACCTAGACTCAAGAGCATACCCATCAGACCCCTCTCCCTGTAAAGAGCTGTTACACACTTCCTCTTCATTATATGATCTCAATGCAAATGTTACAAGCAGCTACTACCCTTTTATCTTCAAAATTACTCATATAACGTATCAACTAAATTATAGGAATTTTCAAAGATAAATGACAATAATGAAAATTAAGGCATCAATCACTAACCACCCAAAACAAAGGAGGATAAAAGAGATATTCAAGACTGACCTAGAAGTTCTCAAATTTCCTTAGGCTTGAAGGACCTTTTTTCCCTACAATGTTTTGCTAAATAAACCATTTGACAAGAAAAAGAGAAAAAAGAAGAAAAATATCAAAATTACAAGGAAAAGCAGCAAACAACATACATTATCGTAAAAATAAAATGTAATAGA
Organism: Tetrastigma voinierianum; assembly: GCA_016808115.1. NCBI lineage: Eukaryota > Viridiplantae > Streptophyta > Magnoliopsida > Vitales > Vitaceae > Tetrastigma > Tetrastigma voinierianum. The sequence goes on along the minus strand of JAEQBH010006333.1, from coordinate 40,714 downwards.
GAAAAAGAAATCAAATTTAGAAATGGAAATAAAAAGGCACAGGAAAAAAAAAAGCAAAGAAAGATCTATGAAATCAAATTCATAAATCAAAGAAAAAGTAAATGGAGAGAAAAATATAGGAAAAATTTTATCAAGAAAATTTAGAAAGAAATCAATTAATCACTATTTGATAGAAAACTGCATATTTTGCAATTTCAACTTGCATTTTGGGATCTGATAAGGGAAAGAGGAGGGTGAAGAATGGAGATGGGGTACTCTACAATGAGCTCTTAGTAGGGGCTCAGAGAACCTTAGGGTAAGGGCAGTAATTATTGACAACTTTAGGACAAACTTATCTTTTCAACTCCATATATGCAATCCTCTATTTGGAAAAAGTTGTTAGGAGCAACGTTTTTTAAACTAGCGGATTGGGCCCAATCCACTCTTCCAATCCTCTTCACTAAACAACATTAGAGGTTTTGACCGACACTTTAAAATTGGTCAACCCTAATTGAGAGCAAAACGCCTCCACCAAATCCGAACCCTCAGAAGTGTCCACAAAGATGTTTTATAGAATAAAGCATAAGGTTTGGTTAGATCTTATGACCACATCACTTATCTATAAATTCTCTCCCAAAATAATAATATTTTTTTTGTTATGTTCATTTTCAAATAATAACTTGCTTTTAGATTGTTGGATACAAATGCAAATAATAAAAATAATTCAGTATACTATAAAATATATATCACAGAATATATAAATACGAAATATAATAAAAATCAATCTCGCAGTCTTGCTTTATTGGAATGTCCTAAAGACAATAATTCACCCCTCTCTTTGTGCTTGAAGTTCAATGTATTGATTGTCTCCCGTAGATAAAACTGTCGTATATTGATGCCTAGCACTTTAGATCAACTAACCAGAACTCTTTTAATCTTTCACTTTTTCTTTAGTAAGGTGAAACCCTTATTATAAAACTCAAAGTTATGTTGTTTTTGGAAAAGCTTGCAACCTTCAACATTGTAACTTTCCATAATAACCAGTAACTGCTGTAAACAAATATATAAAAATGTGTGGACATATTAATATATATCTTAAGCCTACTGCAGTCACGCCCCAAGGCCCAAGGCGTCCATCTTGATTATATATATATATAGATATCAGTAGCTCAACGTGACGATGCGGAGAAGAGACCCACCCACCACTAGTGGGCCTCCCACCTCTCATCACTTATTCATGAGGCATTCTTCAATATAAATCATGAAAAACCTCTCCCAACCGAGGGGACTTCATTTTTATTTCGTCAAAACACTAAAATTCAACACCCCACATTTCAAACTAAATAAAATTTGAAATAACAATCTAAAGTTATGAAATTTATATGTGTGTTATGAAACAAACATGTTGTGTATCAGAAAAGTACTCCCTTTGGATTTGAACTACCTTAAGGGTACATATCTGATCTACTTGGTGACGTTAGTTAGTTATCTAATATTGAACTGTCTACCCACATTTTGTAGTAAATCTAGACAATGTGTCTCACACAATATGATTTATAATTACTTATTCGCTATACTTTATGTTCTTTTCGTCCTCGAACAAATCCTGGCTTTTCTATAATTTTTAGAGAATTTTGCTTCAATCAATTCTCATAAATGCACTTCATTACTATCATATAGGTAACAATGAATGCAATTTTCTGTTTAAACTGATTCTTGAAACAAGATTTCCATTGTTATTAAATACAATGTAGTTAACCTTCACATCACGTGAAATACTCACTACATCTTAGAAATTAACAACATGGTTTTCCTTTCTAGAGTTTTACAAACTAGTTTTCTGTATTGGAACCAGGAACCAACCAAGAAGTTTCACTTAAGCTTCAACTCATTCAACAAGCAAACCTATCTCCTCGATGTATATTTAATTTGTTTTCTAGTGTACTTCCTTGTCAAAGGACGTTAATATTTTCCCTTGATTTAATATATTGTATGATATTACTCCACTAAAAGCAATTGTTTAATTGTATTATGCCTTCTACTTATATGCCTTGACTTTACCATTGTATATTACTGAAGCCCAGCTTAGGCACATATCATTATCATACAAATAGTTTGTTCACCCAAGTTTTTAGCCACATAGAATGTCCTCTAAAATTTCTTAGCTATTCTCGCTTCTTCAAAGAGTTTTATCAAGTATAAGTAAATCTTATTCATAGTAGAATCTGCGCATGCACTTCATGGCACTCGCCAGCACTAGCAACATCACCCAATGGCAGAATACATATCCATCACACATTTAGTTTCGCATCATCGTAAACTAATTAGCATCACTATCCTTCAAGAACTGGTGATATTTTTGCAAATGTAATCCATATGTTATGGTATATTTGAGATACCCCAACACTCTAACTCCCAAAGCTTCCCAATGATCTTCAAGAGACACTGTATATCCATTAAGTCACTGATCAATAAGCTAAGATCTGGGCCTAGTAGCATTCCATTGAAAGCATTAAGTCCCAACACTGAGAGATTCAATTCAGAAACTGATTTCACTATTTTTATAAAAGCTTCAGAACGTGTTACTGCAAAGAAGTTTGCAAAGACTAGACATACTTGTTAATGATCTTCTACATACGGGGATCAGTAATCACCCTCATTATTTCTTTGACACCTTGAATTTAAATAATGATCAACAGTACTTCAAGTCTTCTTATATCAAAACATGGAATCAATAACCCTTGCCGAGAATCACATCTTACTATTCTCCCACAGGTATATATCATCAATATGAAAGACAAACTAATACATGTGAATTAGTATTTTGCTTTGTATACACATTTATCACACTCATTGATTTTAAAACCCATGTGATAACATTAAAGATCAAATCTTTTTGCATGCCATTGGAGTTGTTAAGTCCATATATAGATTTAATTAGCTATATACTTGAAGCTTTTATTTTAACATAAATAAACCCTTCTGTATTATTCATATATATTTTCATCACTCATTATAGAAAAGGCCATATCCATTTGATATTTCCATATTGAAAGAAAAAGGAAGCTACTGTAATGCTACCAATTCATTATTCATGAGAGGCGATCAAAATGAATCTATCCTTTTCTTGTCTATATAATTTTACATTAACCGAGCCTTACATTTATCTATATAAAGTTTACCTGCTAGAAGAACTTTCTTTTTAAAACTACTGAGAATCCATTAGCTTACACACAATACAGTGTGTCAACACCTGCAGCTGCATGATGCCTTGTAAATGGATTCAACTCACTATTAGTAGCTCCTTCCATAAGGTACCTCCCAGCTACACCGCTCGAGTTTCAGGGTTCTCCAATGGTTATGAGACTGAGTAAAATCCAGCCTAAAAATTTTTGGCATTTATTCTACTTCCTCTTCTATTCCAAATTGCTCTTGAACCTTTAAAGGAGATGGTTCATCTCATCCTTATTTGATTAGAACTTGTTTATTTTGGTGTGAAATATGCCCGTGCAATTCAGATCAATTTGATTCTAATATAGAGTTTTCATAATATGATGGACGCCAGAACCCTACTGCAACCAAAAACTCGCGCACCTGTGAGCGAGCGTGCTCTAAATATAACTGAAGAAGCCCCAGTCCAGCAGTTCTTTAGGCAATAACAAATCTTATAAACAATCCTACACTTTGATCATTTTGTATGATGGTAACTCTTCCTTTCCAAAATTCATATGGATTTATTAGAAACCCTGTTGAATTCATTTAAATAAAATTTGCGTAAAGAAAGAGTTTCACCCTGCAAAAGTCACGTGGGTCCCTGAATCATTTTTAACATGGAATGACTCATATCTTTAGTGTTCATTTTTCCTCTCTCAAGCAGCACCTCACTTGTTGTGGTATATGGAGCGCTGACGATGAACAATTCCATTGAGTACAAAAATCAGTAAAAGCTATGGATCTATATTCTCCGACGTATCTTATTATTTTAATCTTCTTTCCAAACCGATTTTCGACCCCACTTATAAGTCTTAAACATATTCAGTGTTTCATCTGCTATGAAGTAAATATTATAATACTTATTTAATAATCATCTATGAAGAATAGAAAACACTTTTATCACTATCGTAGGTATATTAAAATCATGTAAAGATCAATTATGTATTAAACTACAATTCATTTGATCTTTCTTGAATTTATTTAAAACTTTGTCTATAAAACTTAGATTCAGTCATACTACACTTCATATTAATATCAAATCCTTGTAATAAATTTAAATTAACCCTATGTATACTTCTTTATTAACATGTCCTAAACGTGGCATGCCATAAATTCACTAGTAACAACAATATAAGGTAAGAATCTATTATTATTAAGAGCAATAGTTCATTACATTTAGTTTGAACAAACCCATCGCCAAATAACCCTTACCACATAACATTCCAAATCTTTAGTAAGAATAAACCTATCAATTCAAACACAAGCTTTGTAAAGCCTTTCATTTAGCATAGTCCAAACTAAATTCTTCCCACTTGAACAGTATAACATCGTCGTGGTTATAGTTTTTCCGTATGAACTTAAGCACATGATTTCTTTTCCTTCTACTTTAGATGCAGACTCATATATAGTTGTTCACCATCAATAACTGGCTTGGAATTCGAATGTGATTCTTGGCCCCAAATATGCCTAGTTGCTCCAAAGGTCAATCCACCATCCTCTAACATTTGAAACCATATTGATTTCATCACAATTGCAACCGCATTGTCATCCACTTCATTAATATTCGCTGATTAGTACGAGCAAATATCTCCGTCCTTACAGAGCGACAATCTCAGCCAGTCTGTGCTTTCCAGCAAACCCAAATAAATCTCCTTTATCTTCTCAAGTCCGGTGCAAATGGTTTGTTGAACTTTGTACTTTTCGGGCTTTTGAATTTTGAGTTTGCCGAAAGAAAATTCTCTCAACAACATCGCTCCTTGCCTCTTCAACTTTGTCTCCCTTCTATGATCTTCTTCAACTCGAAGCCTCAAGATTAAATCTTCCATTGATATTTCACTTCTTATGCTTCAAGTAATTTTGAAATCATTCCATGAGTGGCAACTTTCAATGATTGATCCCACTCGAAATTGTTCATTAATCTCACACTTTCCAGATAATCATGAATATCACCAAGCTCTTCAACCGCTTGACCACAAATTTTTGAATCAACTATGTTATACTGAGAATTGCTGGTCACGAATTTGTTCCAAAGATTCTTCGTTTTATATTTCTTCAAGATCTCCCTAGATATCTTCAGTTTTATATGATGTGTATATGTCATATAAGTTAGCTTCAAGACGATTCAATACATAGTTTTTGAAAAGAAAATCGATCGTTTAAGCTCTATATTACCAATGACTTTGAAGGAGGATCATTATCACCCTCATAACTTTTTCCTTGACAATATTTTGCCAAGTTCATGGTTGTCAAATAAAATACCATCTCATATCAAGCCAAAGCCTTCATCCCATCAACTTCTCGTGCTTCTCATCGAAGAATTTTATATTAATTCACAACGCTTGTTTCGTGTTTCACCGCAGTGAATTATTGTCTTTAGATCATGATACAAATGCAAATAATAAAAACAATCAAGATTTGCAAAAACAGTACACAGTAAATATATACAAGAATTACTTAATATAATAAAAAACTAACTTGGCAGAGTCTTGCTTTGAGCAATGTCCTAAAGACAATAATTCACCCTTCTCAGGCTTGAAGTTCACAATGATGATTGTCTCCTGCAGATAAAAAACTACGTATATGCCTTAGCACTTTAGGATCAATCCAACGAGAACTCTTTTAATCTTTCACTTTTCTTTTATGTTATATAAAACCCTTATTATAAAAAACCTAAAGTTGCGGTTTTTGAAAGTTTGCAACCTTCAGAACATGTAACTTTCCAGCAATAATCAAGAACCGTTTAAAACAAATATATAAAAATAAAATATATTAATATATATTTCAAGCCCACGCATTCATCGCCCCAAGGCCCAAGGCCCATCTTTGACACTATATGGTATATATATATATATATTGGTAGGCTCACTCTGCTGGGAGTCATGGAGAAGAGACCCACCTAAATACTAGTACTTCCACTCCTCATCACTTATTCATGAGGGTATCTTCAATAGCAAACTGCTTTAAACCTCCAACCGATGTGGGGTATTCATTTTTATTTTGCTTCAAAACACTTAAAATTCTAACAATTACCCCACATTTGAAACTAATAAATTTGGAAATAGATAACTAAAGCTATGAAATGCATAAAGAGGAAACAAATATGTCAGGTATCAGAAAAGTATCTTTGGGATTGAACTCATCTTATACATATCTAGATCTTACTTGGTGACTTGTTGTATATCTAATATTGAACTGCTCACCATTTTAGTAAAATCGAGACAATATGTCTCACACAACACATTTATAATTACTTGAGTTCATACTTTATGTTCTTTTTTTGGGTCCTGAACAAATCCCTTGTCAGTTGATAGCTTAGAGAATTTTAAGCCAAACACCATAAATGTTAACTTACATTATTTACTCTATAGGTAACAATGAAATGCAATTTTCTCTGCTCAAACTGATCTTGAAACAAGATTTCATTGTTATTAAATACATGTATAACCTTCACATCAACAAGAATACTCACCACATCTTGTGGTTTAGAATAAATATGGTTTTTCTGAAGTTTTACTTAAACCAGCCTTCTTTCTTCCATTGAACCTAGAACTAACTGGTATAGGTTTCACTTAGTTCAACCTATCGCCAATGTGCTTTAAAACCCATTCCCCTCGATAAGATATTTAATTTGCTTTGAGTAGGCCTCATTTCAAAGGATCAGCAATATTATTTTCCTTGATTTAATATATTGTAATGATATTGATTTCAGGCTGATACTGTATTAAGTTTCGCCTTATATGCCTTGACTTACCATTGTATATATTACTTTTGGCTCTAGCTTAGCCAACACAATGTATACAAATAGTCATTACTCATGCTGAAGCTATAGGAATGTCCTCTAAAATTTCTTAGCCATCTTCGCCTTCACAATTTTCTTATCAAGTGCCAGTAAATTCGCATCTATAGTAAATCTTACACGTTTGTTTAGAGGACTTCCAAGAAATAGCAGCACCACCTAATGTGAATACATATCCACTAGTCATTTGTTTAGTTTCAGACTATCGAATCCAATTACATCACTATATCCTTCAAGAACTGTGGATATTTTGAAAATGATCCATATGTTATGGTATATTTGAGATACTCAACACTCTAATCAAAGCTTCCAATGATCTTTTGCAGGATTACTTGTATATCTACTAAGTCTACTTACTGAATAAGCAATATCTGGCCTAGTAGCATTCATTAGGTACATTAAGCTCCCAATAATTTGAGAGTATTCCAATTGTGAAACTGCATTTCCATTATTTTTCTTTAGTTTGCAGTTTGCATCAAATGGTGTTATCGCAGGTTGCAGGTAAATTAATTTTGACCATACTTGTTTAATATCTTTCTACATAATGGATTGAGTAAGAATGTACCCCCATTATTTTGCCCTTTCATATCAAATATTGAATTCAATAACCTTTTTGTTGACAGAATCACATCTTTACTATTTCCCATTATAAGATATCAATGGCCATAAAGACAAACTAATACACAAGAATTAGTATTTTGCTTTATGTATACACATTTATCACACTCTCCATTGATTTTAAAACCCATGTGATAACATTTGTATGATCAAATTTTTTCTGTTATTGTTTTGGAGCTTGTTTGGGTTCCATATATGGACTTAACGTAGTTTACATACTGCTTAGTTTCTTTACCTTTCAACCACAAACCCTTCAAAGCGTTCCATATATTTCTTCATCTAATTCTCCATTTAGAAAAGCGCTTACATCCATTTGATGTATTTCCATAATATACAAAGAAGCTTGGCGTAAATAAGCATTCTAATTGAAGTTATTCTAGACATGTGGAGAGTAAGTATCAAAATAAATTCAACTTCTTCCTTTTGTCTATACTCCTTTGCTGCTGGCCAACCAGCCTTATACTTATCTATAGAGCCATCGGTTTTGAACTTTTTAAAATCCATTTATAACCTATTAGTTTATTACCAGGTAAAGTCAACAATTCCCATTGCATTTATTTTTGTAAAAATGGATTCAACTTCACTATTAATAGCTTCCCTTCCATAAAGTGCGCCGGTGAAGCCACCGCTTCATATGTCGCCTGTGGTCTTCCGGGCCGGCTATGAGACTTATAAAATCTGGAACCAAAAACTCCCAGTATTTTGGTCTGCCTCCTCCCAGGTTCCACTTTGTTCTCAATCTTCATGTGATAAGGTTCCACCTCATCTTCTTATTTTATTTGAACTGCTCACTTTTCAAAAAAAGGTTGTTACATGTTCCAAAAAATCAAACATCAATTTGATTTTGTTATAGTATTAACATGGAGTATCATGAACTTGATTTGTAAACTAAAACTCAAAAACATTCAAACATGCGTCAAACATATTCATTAAGTTTGAAACCGCTGAGTCTTGAATGAACAACTGTCAAAACAATCCTCCAACACTCTGATCTATCTAATATTATAACCCCTTTCCAAAAATCATATGGAGATTTATTAGAATCTCTGAGTGAATCTATTTAAAATGTATACTTATATAAGATGAGTCACCTTAAAGTTTACAAGTCCCCATCACTAATACGAATTTGATTCAGCATCTTTACAAAGCGTCTATTTTTCTCCCACACTATTTATTGTAAGATGGATGCGCTGTTTGAGATGAACAAATCTATCAGAAAACAAAACCAGCAAAATATGATTCATGATTCCCACCCTCATCTGATTCATTATTTAATCTCTTCCACCGGTTTAATTTACTTGGCAAGTCTTAAACATATTCAGTAGCTCATCCTTCATAGTGAATACACATAGCAATACTTGCTGCAATCATCTATGAAGTGCGTAAAATAATTTTTACCATCACGTGTAGGTATAGTTTTAAATCACAAAGATCACTATGTATTAAACTAAGCAATTCATTTGATCTTTCTTAATTGATTTTAAACTTGTCTACAAACTTAGGGATTCAAAATACTACACTTCATGCATAATAATATCAAACTTTGGTAATAAATTAAACATCCATTCTATGGTATATTTCTCTTTATTAACATGTCCTAAACGCAGCATGCCATATAAATTAAAAGAATTAACAATAAGGCTTTAAGAATTATTATTATTAAGAGTATTAGTAACCATTACATTTAGTTTGAACAACTATCTACCAAATAACCTCTTACTCCATACATTCCAATTTTTAGTAAGAATAAACCCATCGACTCAAACACAAGTTCAGTTTCTTCTTACTTAGCATAGGTCCAAACTACCTTCCTAATTTCGTGAACATAACACACACTTGCTATAGTTTTTCCGTATGAACTTGGGCATTACATTTCCTTTTCCCTTCTACTTAGATGCGTAATAATTTCCCATATATAGTTGTTCACCATCAATAACTGCTTGAATTAAAATGACATCTATCTCCACAAATATGCCTAGTTGTTCAAAGGTCAACCACATCCTGAACATTTGAAACTATATTGATTTCGCCAATTGCAACTGTGATTGTCATCCAATTTCATTAATATTCGCTGATTAGCACGAAGGTATTCCGTCCCTACTTGAATACAATCTGAGCTTTGTGTCTGTGCTTTCCACAAACCCCAACAACTTCCTTTTATCTTCTAAGTCCTTGCCTTTAAAATGGTTTAGAACTTTGTGTCTTTTGGCTTTGGAATTCCTCTGAGTTTACTATAGGTGTGCAGTCCCTTCAACAACATCGCCCTTTGCTCCTTCAACTTTGTCTCCTTTCTATGATCTTTCTTTCAACTCAAGCCCCTGGTGATTAAATTCTCCATTGACATTTCACGCCTATGCTTCATAAATTTTGAAATCATTCCATGAAAGTGGCAACTTTTCAATGATTGATCCTGACTAAATTGTTCATTATTAATTTCACAAATGATGTAATTCATGAATATTACTTACTTGAAGCTCTTCAACCCTGCTTGACTCATTAAATTTTAATCAACTATGTTATACTTCGAGAAATTTGCCACTACGAATTTCTTGGTTCCAAAGATTCTCCTGCTTTATATTTCTTCTCAAGTATCTCCTCCCATATTTCCTTTTACAAAGCCTTTATATGAGGAGTATGTCATATGTTATTTTCAAGACACTCATTATATAGTTTCGCAAAGAAAATCTGGACTGCTTCAAGCCTCTATACTAACAATGACTCTTTAGAAGGAGGATCATTATCACCTGAACTTTTCCTTAGACAGCATTGCCAAGTTCATGGTTACTGTCAAATAAAATACCATCTTTTGTTGCCATCGTCAGTCGCCCATTGAACTTCGTGTTTCTCATCGAAGAATTCTAGAGACATTCACATAACGCTGTTTGTGTTTCACTGAATTATTGTCTTTAGATTGTTGGATACAAATGCAAATAATAAAAAATAATTCAAGATACTATAAAATATATATCATGCACATATAAATACGTATTATAATAAAAACTAACTTGGCAGAGTTCTTGCTTGATGTACGTCCTAAAGACAATAATTCACCCTTCTTCAGGTCAAGTTCAACGCATGATTGTCTCCCAGATAAAACTAATGTAGAGCATTGATGCCTTAGCACTTTAGGATCAATCCAACGAGAACTCTTTTTCTTTCACTTTTTTTTTATGTTATATAAAACCCTTATTATAAAACCTAAAGTTGCAGCAGCTTTTGAAAGTTTGCAACCTTTCGCATTGTAACTTTCCATAATAATCGCAATCGTTTAAAACAAATATATAAAAATAAAATATATTAATATATATTTCTAAGCCCACGAGCCCATGCCTCAAGGCCTCCAAAGGCCCATCTTTTGATTATATGGTGGTATAGATAGTGTGAGATATCGGCAGCTCACCAAGGGGGAGCCTATGGAGAAGAGAGACTCCACCCACCACTCAAGTGGCCTCCACTCTCATCACTTATTCATGAGGGCATTCTTCAATATAAATCATGAAAACCCTCTCCTATCCATGTGGATTTTACTATTTGCTTCAAAACACTTAAAATTCTAACAATACTCCCACATTTTTAGAAACTAAATAAAATTTGAAATAAATAACTAAAAGTTATAGAGCCGCACAAAGAGAAATGCATTATGTCAGTATCGTAGGAAAAGTATCTTTGATTTGAACTTACCTTAGTGGTACATATCGGATCTACTTGGTGACGCAGCAGTATATCTATTGAACTGCTCACCATTTGTAGTAAATCTAGACAATATGTCTCACATGACAACACATTTATAATTACTCAGTTCATACTTTTATGTTCTTTTCGTCCCGAACAAATCCCTTTGCTGGATAGCTTTCTTGTAGAATTTTAAGCCAATAATTCTCATAAATGCGTAATTTACATTATCATATATATAGGTAACAATGAATGCAATTCTTCTTGTCTAAACTAATTCAGAAACAAGATTTCATTGTTATTAAATATTGTCTGTATAACCTTCTTACATCAACAAGAATACTCACCATCTTAGGAAATATAAATAAATATAATTTTCTTGTAGTTTTACTAAACTAGTTTTCCTATTGAAACTCTTAGAACTAAATGGGTTAGGCTTCCAGTTCAACTCATCACAAAAGTTTTAAACCTATTCCTCGATGTATATTTAATTTGCTTAGGTAGGCCTTGTCAAAGGATCAAAGAATATATTTTCTCGATTTTAATATATTGTATGGATATTACTCTACTTAGAAAGCAATTGTTTAATTGTATTTATGCCTCGCCTCATATGCTTGATCTACCATTGTATATATATATTACTTGGCCTACTCTGCCGCCATACTATTACAATGTATACAAATAGTCGTCACCGGGCTTAGCCATATAGAATGTCCTCTAAAAATTTCTAGCCATTCGCCTTCAGCCAGCCTTATCGCGCTATAAATTCAGATCTATAGTAGAACGCATATACACGCTTGTCAGAGGACTGCAAGAAATAGCAAAGACTAATTTAATGTGAATACATATCCACTAGTCGATTTAGGGTTTCAGACTATATCGAAATCCAATTGAAGATCACTATATCCTTCAAGAATCGTGGATATTTTGTAAAATGTAATCCATATGTTATGGTATATTTGAGATACTCCCCAACACTCTAATCAAAGCTTCCCTAACAGATCTGCGTGATTGATTGTATATCTACTAAGCTCCATTTACCTAAGCAATATTCCAAAGCCTAAAGAGTATCTATATTAGGTACATTAAGCCCTAAATACATTCTGAGAGTATTCAATTGTGTAAACTGTATTTCCAAATATTTTTTCTTTAGTTTGCGCTTTGTATCAAATAAAAGTACTGCAGTTTGCAATTAATTTGACTGATATTTGTTTAATATCTTTTCTTACATAATGGGATTGAGTAAGAATGTACCCCTCATTATTTCTTTTAATTTGAATTCCCAAAATAACATCAGCCAGACCTAAGTCTTTCATATCAAACATGGAATTCAATAACCTTTTTGTTGATAGAATCACATCTTACTATTTCATTATAAGATATCATCAACATAAAGACAAAACTAATACAGCACAAGAATTAGTATTTTGTTTTTATGTATACACATTTACTACCTACTGAATAAACCCATGTGAGGCACAAAGGATTTGAATTTTCATGCCATTGTTTTGGAGCTTGTTTAAGTCCATATATAGACTTAACGAGTTTACATACTTTAGTTTTTTTTACTTTCAACCACAAACCTTCAAAGTTGTTCCATATATATTTCTTCATCTAATTCTCCATTTAGAAAGCGCTTACATCCATTTGATGTATTTCCATACTATACAAAGAAGCTATTGCAATAAGCATTCTTAATTGAAGGGTTCTACAGAGAGTAAGTATCAAAATAGTCCAACTCTTCCTTTGTCTTGAGTACCTTTTATGGCAATAACAGCTTGTGCTGTGATATGGGTTATTTGTTTAATCTTTAAAATCCATTTATAACCTATGCCACAACATTAAAATTAAAACACCATCCCATGTATGATTTTGTAAAATGGATTCAACTTCAATTTTATTAATAGCTTCCTTCCATAAAGGTGCCTTCCTCGTGAAGCCACGCTCTTTGTATGTCGGTTCTGAATATACAGAGACTTATAAAATCCGCCCAAAATTCTTTGGTATTTTTATTCTACTTCCTCTTCTAGGTTCCAAATTTGTTTCAACTTAAAGTAGATGGTTCATCTCCTGAGGTGTCCTTTTTATTGATGAACTTGTTTTAGATTTTCTTTGTAAGGAAATATATGTTCAAAAAATTCAGCATCAATTGATTCTAATATAGTATTAACATGGATATCATGAACTTCAGATTTGTAAACTAAAAACCTATATGCAGCACTTGCATGAGCAAAGCCTATAAAAATACAATCAATAGTTTTAGGTCCAAGCTTAGTTCTTTTAGGCAATGGAATTAAAACTTTTATGTTAACTCACTTTGATCATTTAAAGATGGTAACCTTCCTTTCCAAAATTCATATGGAGATTTATTAGAACTCCTTGAAAGAATTCTATTTAAAATAAAAATTTGCAAGAAGAAGAGTTTCACCCCAAAAGCTACGGGGAAGTCCTGAACTATTTAACATGGAATTGATCATATCTTTAAGGTTCTATTTTTTCCTCTCCATACCATTTTGTTGTGGTGTATATGGAGCGCTTGTTTGATGAACAATCTATCGAGTACAGGAAAAATTACAAAGATGATCTATATTCTCCACCTCTATCGATCTTATTATTTTGTCTTCCTTTTCTCCAACCGATTTTCGACTGTGCCTCACAGTAAGTCTTAAATATATTCAAAGCTTCATCCTACTATGAAGTAAATACACATAGCACACTTGTCAATCATCTATGAAGGTTATAAAATAATTTCTACTTCACCACGTGTAGGTATAGTTTAAATCACAAAGATCACTATGTATTAAATCCAATTCATTTGATCTTTCTGAATTGATTTAAAACTCTTGTCTAGCAAACTTAGATTCAAAAAAACATACTTCACACTTCATGTATATTAATATCAAACTTTGGTAATAAATTTAAATTAATCCATTCTATGTATACTTCTCTCTATTAATACATCCCAACGTGTATGCCATAAATTAAAAGAGAATTTAATAAATATATTTAAGAATGATACATTATTAAAGAGCATTAGTAACCATTACATTTAGTTTGAACAACCCATCGCCAAATAACTCCTTAATACCCATACACATTCCAAATTCTTTAGTAAGAATAACCTATTTGCCTCAAATATAAGTTTGAAGCCTTTCTTACTTAGCATAGGTCCGTAAACTAAATTCTTTTCCCTAATTTCAGAATACATATAACACATCGCCGTGGTTATAGTTTTTCCGTATAATAACTTAAGCATTATACTCCTTTTCCTTCTACTTTAGATGCGAAGAATTTCCATATATAGTTAAATTACTCATCAATAACTGCTTGAATTAAAATGTGACTCTATCTCCACAAATATGCCTAGTTGCTCCAAAGTAATAATCCACCATCCTAACATTTGAAACTATATTGATTTTTACCACAATTGCAACTGCGATTGTCATCATCCACTTCATTAATATTCGCTTGATTAGTACGAGCAACATTCGGTCCTTACTGTGAGATACAATCTCTTCGGAGCTTTGTGTCCAGGTTTCTCTGACAAACCCAACAACTCCTTTTATCTTTCTCAAGTCCTCGCCTTCTGGTAAAATGGTCATGTTGAAACTCTTGTAGCTCTTTGGCTATGGAATTTCGAGTTTTGGCTTAGGTGCGTGCACCCTTCAACAACATCGTCTCGCTCCTTCATCTTTGTCTCCCTTTCTATGATCTTTCAACTCGGCTTCCTGAAAAGATTAAATCTTCCAGAATGACATTTAATGTACTTTACGCCTGCAATTTCAAAACGTCCAAAGTGGCAACTTTCAATGATTTATCCCACTCGAAATTGTTCACACTCATACTTCTTCATGTAATTCATGAATAATTACCTGAAGCTCTTCAACCTGTTTGACCACAGCCTTTGAATCAACCATGTTATACTTGAGAAATTCTCGGGTTAATTACTTAATTTCTTGGTTCCAGATTCTGCTTTATATTTCTTCTCAAGCATCTCTCCATAATTTCCTTGCGCCTTATATGAGTATATGTCATATAAGTTATTTTCAAGACGATTCAATATATAGTTTCAGTGAAAGAAAATCAGATCGCTTCCAAGCCTCTAGTCATCAATGACTCTTAGAAGGAGGATCACATCACCTGGAACTCTTCCTACAATATTCAAGTTCATGGTTGTCAACAAAATACCATCTCATATACTTTGAAGTCACCTATCAACTTCTCAGTTTCTCATCAAGAATTCTTAGAGACATTCACACACGCTTGTTTGTGTTTCACTGTGAATTATTGTCTTTAGATTGTTGGATACAAATGTAAAATAAATAAAAAATAATTCAAGATACTATAAAATATATACCATGTAAATATATAAATATCAAATATAAGAAAAACTAACTTCAAGTAAGAGTCTCTGCTTTTTGAGTAATATCGTCCTAAAGACATTAATTCAATCCCTTCTCTTGTGCTCAAGTTCAACAGATGATTGTCTCCCAGGATAAAACTACCAGATATTGATGCCTTAGCACTTTAGGATCAATCCAACGAGAACTCTTTTAATCTTTCACTTTTTCTTTTATGTTATATAAAACCCTTATTATAAAACCTAAAGTTGCAGTGTTTTTGAAAGTTTGCAACCTTTCATGCAATTACTGTAACTTTCCCAGCACAATCGTTAACTCGTTTAAAACAAATATATAAAAATAAATATATTAATATATATTTCGGTTCACGAGCCTATATCGCCCTAAAGGCCCAAGGCCCATCTTTTGATTAAGAGATATATATATATCGGGTAGGCCCACCAAGGGGATTCCATGGAGAAGAGACCACCCACCACTAGTGGGGCCTCCAATTTCATCACTTATTCATGAGGCATTCTTCAATATAAACTTTAAAAACCCTCTCCTAACCGGGAGTTGATTTCATTTTTATTTTGCTTCAAAACACTTAAAATTTAACAAATACCCTGTATTTTGAAAACTAAATAAAATTTAAATGATAAATTCAAAGTTATGAAATGCATAAAGAGGAAACAAATATGTTTGCATCGTGAAAAAGCATCTTTCTTGGATTTGAACTACCTTAGCGGTACATATCTACCTTAAATTTGGTAGACGCAGTTGTATATTCTACATTGAACCGCTCAACATTTTAGTAAATCTAGACAATATGTCTCACACACAACACATTTATAATTACTTGAGTTCATACTTTTATGTTCTTTTTGGTCCTGAACAAATCCCGGTTTTCGTGATAGCTTTAGAGAATTTTAAGCCAATCAATTCTCATAAATGCGACCCCACATTACTATCATATAGGTAACAATGAATGCAATTTTCTGTCTAAACTGATCTTGAAACAAGATTTCATTGTTATTAAATACAATGTATAACCTTCACATCAACAGTAATTACTCACCACATCTTAGGAATGAATAAATATGTATTTTTCCTTTTGAGTTTTACTAAACTAGTTTTCCTATTGAACCTAGAACCAACTAAGTTAGGTTTCCGCCTAGTTCAACTCATTCAACAGGCTTTAAACCCATTCCCCTCGATGTATATTTAATTTGCTTTCTAGGTAGGCCTTTTGTCAAAGGATCAGCAATATTTTCCTTTGATTTAATATATTGTATGGATATTACTCCACTAGAAAGCAATTGTTTAATTGTATTATGCCTTCGCCTTATATGCCTTGACTTACCATTGTATATATTACTTTTGGCTCTAGCTTGTGCTGCCATACTGTCACAATGTATACAAATAGCTGTCACTGGCTTAGGCCATATAGGAATGTCCTCTAAAAAATTTCTTAGCCATTCTGCCTCTTCAGCAGCTTTATCAAGTGCTATAAATTCAGACTCCATAGTAGGCGTGCTATACGTTTGTTTAGAGGGACTTCGAGAAATAAGCGTACCACAATGTGAGATACGCATATCCGCTGGTCGATTTAGTTTGCATGCTTATCGGAAATCCGATTAGCATCACTATATCCTTCAAGGCTGAGTGGATATTTTGTAAAATGTAATCCATATGTTATGGTATATTTGAGATACCTCAACACTCTAATCAAAGCTTCCCAATGATCTTTTGCAGGTTTACTTGTATATCTACTAAGTCTACTTCTTGAATAAGCGATATAAGCTGTGGCATTCATTAGGTACATTAAGCTCCCAATAATTTGAGAGTATTCCAATTGTGAAACTGCATTTCCATTATTTTTCTTTAGTTTGCAGTTTGCATCAAATGGTGTTACTGCAGGTTTGCAATTAATTTGACCATACTTGTTTAATATCTTTTCTACATAATGGGATTGAGTAAGAATGTACCCCTCATTATTTCTTTTAATTTGAATTCCCAAAATAACATCAGCCAGACCTAAGTCTTTCATATCAAACATGGAATTCAATAACCTTTTTGTTGATAGAATCACATCTTTACTATTTCCCATTATAAGCATATCATCAACATAAAGACAAACTAATACACAAGAATTAGTATTTTGCTTTATGTATACACATTTATCACACTCATTGATTTTAAACCCATGTGATAACATTGTATGATCAAATTTTTCATGCCATTGTTTTGGAGCTTGTTTAAGTCCATATATAGACTTAACGAGTTTACATACTTTAGTTTCTTTACCTTCAACCACAAACCCTTCAGGTTGTTCCATATATATTTCTTCATCTAATTCTCCATTTAGAAAAGCAGTTTTTACATCCATTTGATGTATTTCCATACTATACAAAGAAGCTATTGCAATAAACATTCTAATTGAAGTTATTCTAGACACAGGAGAGTAAGTATCAAAATAGTCCAATCCTTCCTTTTGTCTATACCCTTTTGCTACTAACCGAGCCTTATACTTATCTATAGAGCCATCGGTTTTGAACTTTCTTTTAAAAATCCATTTATAACCTATTAGTTTATTACCAGGTGGTAAGTCAACCAATTCCCATGTATGATTTTGTAAAATGGATTCAACTTCACTATTAATAGCTTCCTTCCATAAAGGTGCCTCTGGTGAAGCCACTGCTTCTTTGTATGTTTGTGGTTCTCCAATGGTTATGAGACTTATAAAATCTGGCCCAAAATTCTTTGGTATTTTTATTCTACTTCCTCTTCTAGGTTCCAAATTTTGTTCTTGAACCTTTGAAGTAGATAGTTCATCTCTTATCCTTTTATTTGATGAACTTGTTTTATTTTCTTTTTGTAAGGAAATATATGTTCAAAAAATTCAGCATCAATTGATTCTAATATAGTATTATGGATATCATGAACTTGATTTATCAAACTAAAAACCTATATGGCACTTGCATGAGCAAAGCCTATAAATACAATCAATAGTTTAGGTCAAGCTTAGTTCTTTTAGGCAATGGAATTAAAACTTTTGCTAAAAAACCCCACACTTTGATCATTTTGCATGATGGTAACCTTCCTTTCCAAAATTCATATGGAGATTTATTAGAACTCTTGAAAGGAATTCTATTTAAAATAAAATTTGCGAAAGAAGAAGCTTAGCCCCAAAGAAAGTATGGGAAGTCTGAACTATTTAACATGGAATTGATCATATCTTTTAAGGTTCTATTTTCCTCTCTGCTACACCATTTTGTTGTAAATTGTATATGGAGCAGTTGTTTGATGAACAGATTCCATTGGGTGCACAAAAATCGGCCAAGCGTGGATTCATATTCTCACCTTCTCGAGATCTTATTATTTTAATCTTCTTTCAAGCGATTTTGACCTGTTTATAAGTCTTAAACATATTCAAAGCTTCATCCCTTATAAAACAAATACACATATATTACTTTGCTGCAATCATCTATGAAGGTTATAAAATAATTTTACCACCACGTGTAGGTATAGTTTAAAATCCTAAAGATCACTATGTATTAAACTAAGCAATTCATTTGATCTTTCTTGAATTGATTTAAAACTTTGTCTAGCAAACTTAGATTCAGAACATACTTCACACTTCTCATGCATATTAATATCAAACTTTGGTAATAAATTTAAATTAACCATTCTATGTATACTTCTCTTATTAACATGTCCTAAGCGTGCATACCATAAATTAAAAGAATTAACAATATAAGCGAGGAAGAATTGTGTATTATTAAGAGCATTAGTAACCATTACATTTAGTTTGAACAACCCATGTTAAAATAACCCTTACCCACAATACATTCCAGCCTTAGTAAGAATAAACCTATCGGACTCAAACCTGAGTTTGAAGCCTTTCTTACTTAGCATAGGTCCGAAACTAAATTCTTCTAATTTCGAACATATAACACATCGATCGAGTTATAGTTTTCAGTGAACTTAAGCATTACATTTCCTTTTCCTTCACTTTAGATGCAGAAAAAATTTCCCATATATAGTTGTTCACCATCAATAATCTGTTTGAATTCAGAAAACAGATTCTTATCTCCACAAATATGCCTAGTTGCTCCAGTGTCAATCCACCATCCTCTAACATTTGAAACCATATTGATTTCAGTCACAATTGCAACCAGATTGTCATCCACTTCATTAATATTCGCTTGATTAGTACGAGCAACATTCTGGTCCTTACGGTAGCGACAATCTTGAGCTTTGTGTCCAGGCTTTCCACAAACCCAACAACTTCCTTTTATCTTCTTGAAGTCCTTGCCTTTGGGTGCAAATGGTTTGTTGAACTTTGTAGTCTTTTTGGCTTTGAATTTAGGTTTTGGCAGAGTGCGAGCCTCCCTTCAACAACATTGGCCTTGCTCCTTCAACTGTCTCCTTTCTGCCAGTCTTCTTCAACTCCCGAAGCCTCAAGATTAAATCTTCGTGACATTTCACGCCTCACCCATGCTTCCGTAAATTTGAAATCATTCCATGAAAGTGGCAACTTTTCAATGATTGATCCACACAGAAATTATTTCATTAATTTCTGACCTTGACATGTAATTCATGAATAATTACGAAGCTCTTCAACTGTTTGACCCGCATTGCTGAATCAACCGTATTTATACTTGAAATTGCCAATTCACAATTTCTTAGTTCCAAACATCTTAATTTTATATTTCTTCTCAAGCATCTCCACATTACTTTAACTGCGGAGTCTTATATGATGTGTATATGTCATATAAGTTATTTTCCAAAGACGATTGATATATAGTTTACGCAAAGAAAAATCAGGCATTTCCAAGCCCCTCTATAGTCATCAATGACTCTTTAGAAGGAGGATCATTATCTGACCTTAGGAACTTCTTCATAAACAATATTGCCAAGTTCATGGTTGTCAAATAAAATACCATCTTTTGTTGCCCAGCCGTTTGAAAGTGGAGTTCCATTGAACTTCTCAGGTTTCTCATCAGAAGAATTCTTAGAGACATTCACAACGTTTGCTTGTGTTTCAGCCGTGAATTATTGTCTTTAGATTGTTGGATACAAATGCAAATAATAAAAATAATTCAGTATACTATAAAATATATATCACAGAATATATAAATACGAAATATAATAAAAAACTAACTTGGCAGAGTCTTGCTTTGAGCAATGTCCTAAAGACAATAATTCACCCCTTCTCTTGTGCTTGAAGTTCAACAGATGATTGTCTCCCAGGATAAAACTACCAGATATTGATGCCTTAGCACTTTAGGATCAATCCAACGAGAACTCTTTTTCTTTTTTTTTTTTATGTTATATAAAACCCTTATTATAAAACCTAAAGTTGCAGTGTTTTTGAAAGTTTGCAACCTTTAATTTCCTTGTAACTTTCCATAATAGCCCATTAGCTATTTTAAAACAAATATATAAAAAATAAAATATATTAATATATATTTCGAAGCCCACGAGCCCACGGCCCCAAGGCCCAAGGCCCATCTTTGATTATATATATATATATATATATATTGGGTAGGCCCACCAAGGGGAGCCCATGGAGAAGAGACCCACCCATCGCGAGTAGACTCGATTCTCTCATCACTTATTCATGAGGGCATTCTTCAATATAAACTGTTTAAAAAACCCTCTCCCAACCGATGTGGGACTTCATTTTTATTTTGCTTCAAAACACTTAAAAATTCTAACATAGACTTCATCACAAACTTATATGGATATGTGATATCAAGTCAACTCATAAGTATATATTGGTGAACTTTGTACTAGACCGACCTACTATGAGAATATTACATAGATTAAATGTCATAAATAGTTCCCATCAAATTGATGTTTTAAGTCCTCATACATGAAGTCATCATAGGTCTTTACATGAGGAATTCTATATTTTGGCACAGTCCAACATCATTTGTGATAGGGTGATAATATAGATAGTAGCCGGATATAGAAAAAACCATGCGGATGGATGTGAGTGAATGAAAATGAATTTGTCTCTCTTGATGATAGTAATATTTATAGACTCAATTGGCCAAGTGAGATTGAAAAATAAATGGTCTGTCAAATGAATTAATAAGGTTTATTAATGTCAATTGTATTATCGGTCAATTTGAAGTAAAAAAAAAATGATTGAAATTTATAAGAGTGATTTAATCCATGTCTTATGTTCAATTAAGATATCGTGTGACAAAAGAATCATAACATTAACTATGAATTAGTTTATATTGAACTATAAACATCCACATAATTTGGGTGATCATAATATCTTGCTAGATGTCACTTATGATATGTGGATCCAAATGGGTTTTAAGCCAAGTATCGATGACGGAAATGGGCCACCACAAGGTCGTGCCCTTACAATGGGTTGAAAACGATGTCATGGGTTTGAACTAGTATTTAAACTCAATGGCATCTCTTATGAGAGTCTTTTGGCATACAGATGATAGGAGTTTAAGTAAGCCATTCGTTCTCTCAATGTTCCTACAAGAGGGACAAATTAGAAGGTCTTCACCCATGCAAGAGGCCACATATTAGAATCTTTATGTGAAAGAGGTAACTTTCTATTCCTGACCAACAAATTTGAACACATTGATGGGTTTATAGATTTTTACTTTTTTTCGTTGTGTTGTGTCTTGTATCGGCCTTCGTAATCTGAGAAAGTCGGAACAAGAATAGAGTATCTTGAGGTCTCATACACCTAAGATTTTTTTTTGCTTGATATTTTCGAACCACGATCTCGGTTTTTCAAAATGAATGCTAAACCCTTAATGGAGTATTTTTATATAGGGTTCTTCCTAGTGGGCTTTGTAACTTGAGCTCGCTAAGTCTTGGAAACTTAGGTCACTTAGTTTGAAATAGGTCCTTATTAATTCATTAGCCACATAAGATCATTTAATTAATCAATTAGCTAGCCTAATTAGCTCTATTCAAATAATCTGTTCATTATCCCACATACAACCTTACATAATTATCAAATGCCCCTTATGTGAAATAATTAACCTAATGCAGATTCAACTATCATAAAGTGGGGACTTGTAACACCCCAAACTTCTGACCAAGGGCGTTACTGTCCATTCACATATAAAGCTCTAAATCTCCACATGTAAATAATACATTCAAAATTTCTGTTTATGAATCTTGTTTGTCACGAATAGGCTCTAAAGAAAAAATTTAAACTAATTTTGTAAAATCGAAATCTCCCAATTACATAAATTATTTCAAAGTATAACAAAATGTCATTAAACCAACATCTTCCAACAAAATAAATTTTCCAAAACTAATTTTCTCAAAACGTAACAATCTAGCAATATAAAATCCTTCAAATGAAAGTTTGCAAACATTCAATTCCAAAGCATTAAAGTAGTACAACAATCCTAAGTCTTTCTAACTCAAAATAGTTCTTAACTTTCATCGATGTCTATTCCAAAATCATTCATTGCCAAAGTCTAGAATTTTTGGCTTGATCAACAATAAGGAGTGAGTTAAACCTAATAATGAATATTGTACTAATTTTATGGATCAAATATTTAGATTCAAAAAATTGGAGATATAACATATTTTCTTTTCATGTTATATCTTATAAAATCCTTGAGTACAAATAATTAAGATATAAAATATATTTCAAATTGATGTTTATCATATTTTCTATTTCTTAAACAATCTCATATTATAATCAAATCCTAAGTATTTTAAAACACATATAATCATGGTTCTCAAAATATTTGTTTCAAATAAAATGTCAACTGTTCTAACTCATTGACGAGAGCCATATCAAGACGCTTATGCACTTGGTTCTCAAAATATATTTGTTTCAAATATAATATAAACTATTATAACTTGCTAAGATTGTGAAGTACATTCTAAAATACTTCTTTGTGGCCCCCAAAACGGGTGTTGACTACCCGTCAACCAGCGGAATATAAGTGGATGTCGGGTTGAAACGCCATAAAATCGGGCGAGTCTCCTTTGTCTTGGAGCTCTACCCAAAAATACGATATCTGCATATACTGTCTGACAGTCGATATAATCTCGACACTTGAGTAAACGCTCTTGGGCTATAATACAATACTAAATCACAATATATCAAGTATATCCTAATAGTTTCAGAGTTAATAAACTACTCTTATACAACGTATATTAAAATTAGGAAACGTGCAATACATGTATACAATGTGACACCAAAGCCACATCCGGCTTTCTTCCTAAACGACCTCGAATGACGAGTCTCCTCGCTACCCCTTTCGTGCACTTTTTGTAAAGGGGTCCCACGGCAGGGTGAGCTAAAGCTCGATGGGAGAATCGCCCTAAGTGGGCTACTCACCACCTAAGTGTAGTCTGATATTTCAATTTAATAGCATTCGGCTTGATTGCATGATCCTACTTGAATGTACACATGACCGACTTCGGATCCAGGAGTCCTACATGGCTTCCTCACACTACTTTAAGCCTCGTGTAGAGAATATTATATTTTAGTTGTGGACTACCCTCCCGATGTGTTATAAATTACAGACCATCTCGATGTTATATTTAGTGGACTACCCTCGAGATATATCAATTGGGCTGGAAGCGGTGTGTATTATTTGTTGTAATTTCTCTTTCAGATGAATATCGATTTGGGCCGCTCCAGATGATTGATATTTTCATTTGGACTACCCTCGATAATTAATATTTTAGACTACCCTCGAACCATTTTCTCTAGACTCATCTCATGCACTAACTCCTATAGTCCTAGGATGTTCGATTATATGAAATACATATGCACGATTCAATCTGATCTAATCACATGCAAATATATAAACATGAATATACTCGCATAATTCAAAACACACAATCATGTTATGTAATTATACAACTCATACATCAAAATTAACTCACTTGGGCTAATGATCAAACACGAGTAATTTAATTTAAATCACTTGACCAAACACATATTTTCAAAAAAAATATATTTTTGAGAACTCTGTTTCGGGAATAGTGAAACCCTCGATTACTATTCCCAGAAAAATCACAGAATTGCTCCGGTTCACTTTGTGAACCGGGTTTTCATGACCATTCAGGCCTAATCCCAACCAATACGCATCAACACACAAATGCATAATTTACACCCAAATCAGCCATGGAGCATTTGTTGCCATTTGTTTTCAAAAATTTGTATCAATTCGGTCCCAAGGTTTGGGACCGATCAAACGGCCCCTCACGGCCTCATTCTACTCAAACATTTGCAAAATATTTAAGAGGGAATAAAACACAAGTAGGGAGAAACCCCTACCTCTCGGAGTTTGAGTAAACTCCCTAAATCCGGTACCCACGCAAAGCCCTCTCCGCGTAGAGCAGTTTTGCTTCTCGTCCCGAAGACCGCCGACGGTTGGATCGCGTGTATTTCTAGAGAGAAGTGCTCTCTCTCTCTAAAATCCTCCCAAAAATCTGGAGCCTGCATCTCCCACTCTCATTTCCGTTTTTGTCTCGATTTGAGGAAGAAGATGAGCACTATTTGTTTCTTTTTGTCATTCTAGGCTCATTAACATTTCAAAAATAATGACATTTCACGTCCCTTAACTCTGTAGTTTTTGACATTCGGCTCTATTTAAACCGTCCAGTATTTTCATGATTTATCTACTCATACCGCTTGGTACATAGGTACTTGGTATGTGTGACTTTTCGTCTCGCCGAAATGGATTTTCTGGCACCGAAACGATGCCTCGAAAAGCCGTGTAAATTTCGGCGTCTCGGAATATTACGAAATTTTACGTGCTAACTAGATTTCGCGAGACGATTCCAACAGTGAAATTCATTTCGTCATCCGAGATCTAGAGAATTAATTACAAATTTTTAATCGAAATTACAATTTTGTAATCGAAATTACGATTTTGCCCTTTTTCCCTAAATTGGAATTCCTCGGGTCTTACACTTACACTCTAAGTTCCCAAATCATATTTGTTTCAAATAAAATGTTAATTATTCGAACCAGTTAACAAGGGTCATTTCAAAATGCTTATGCACTTGGTTCTCAAAATATATTTGTTTCAACTAGAATGTCAATTATTCTAACTCGTTTACAAGGGCCATTCCAAAATACTTACACTATTGGTTTTTAAAACATATTTCTTTCAAATAAAATGTCAACTATTCTAACTCGCTAACAAGGGCCATTTTGTCAACTACTATAACCCACTGATTATGGTTGTATTTGTCAAGTTTATACCCATTGATAGGGGTTGTAGTAATCAAGCTTATATTTATTGACAGGGGCCGTATTTGTTAAGTTTATACCCATTGATCGGGGTCATATTTGTCAAGTTTATACTCATTGATAGAGGTCGTATTTGTCAAGTTTATACCCATTGATCGGGGCCATATAAACCAAAGTAAAATATTTCTTCATGTTTCCAATTTCAAAAAATACAAATGTATATCTCTATAACTTTCAATCTTTACTGTAAACATTCTCAAATCTATTTTCCATACAAAACACGTATTTGATCCATGCATGTGATTTAAATAACTAGAAAATTCCAAAACTCATATTCACATATACTACCAAAATATTTTGTTTTATAAAAAAAGCTGCATTAATCTTCCTTACCTGATATTCCAACATATTAGAAAAATCAAGAAGCCTCAAAAGAGTCATAAATCATCTGAATAATATGAGCAATATCCTATTAAATAAAAATAATATTTTCTTCGCACTCATATGTTTTATATCCCATATTTTTCTTTTTTAGGAGTCCAAAATATTTAAACCTAAAATTTCAAAGGCTCTTTAGCTTGGGAATTTGTGAGCCCCCTAGCAAGGTGTTCGTTGACAACCGTCGGCCGCGGAATCTTCCGTGAATGTCGAGGTAACTGTGTACATTCGTGAATCGGGCGAGTCTCCCTTTGTGCGGGGAGCTCTGCAAAAATGCAAACTTGTCAATAATCAACAATAACCACCGCGAGAGTGCACATGCGAGTAAAATAACTTGGCACTTAGGCCCCTACATCATCACTCACAAAATATATCAACTATATACAATAATTTCAGGATAAATCACTCTTACCAAACATATATCAAAAGTTTACAATTTTAATACATGTTATACAAAATGAATACCCAAAGCCACAATCTGGCTTTCTTCTAAAATGCGGCCTCTAGCAAGCGCCGTCCTCGTGCACACTCCCTATACCTGAAATAGTGATCCCTCGATAGGGTGAGCAAAGCCTAGTAGTGATAATTTCCTACATGGGTTACTCCCCACCTAAGTGCACATGCATGTGAACAACCAAATTCAAAGCGATTTCATGAACCTGCTCGAATGTCTACGCGACCCGACCCGTGTCTCGAGTCCTCACCGACTCCCTCATATGCACTGGCGAATGCAAAGTAAATCACATTTTTTCAAAACAAAAGCTATTGGTTCTTGAAAACCGCAGCTAGAGTTTCGGTAAAATATTGAATGACTCTCGAGCGAAATATGTTGGATAACCTTCGAAACAATTCATGGGCCCCTCGGATGTGAGTTGTTAGACAATCTCGACCACGATTATCAGAATCTTGGTCGAATTCCTTTCACAAACATTTTCCTTTTTGTTTCATTTCATGTCATGCCTCACACCTAATATTTTAGGCTACCCGAGTGCATATGGAATGCCTTGATGCCAATTCGATACGTTAAATGCTTTAATATATTGGCGTGCGTATATATTAACATAATTCGATCACGTAAAGCATGTTATATAAATTCACCATTGATTACACGAAAATTAGCTCACATGGGCTAATTATGAGCCACAGTAATTCATTTTGAATCACTTTCGACACATAAATTCACCGCAAAAAATATTCACGTGTCACTATTTACATGAACAGTGAAACCCTCGGGTTACTGTTCATGACCACACAAAATAGGAATTTTCTCCACTCGATTCAAAGCTTTTGAGACTGAGTTTACGGCTAAAACAAGCTTCAGAACATTCCTAACCATTTACATGACTCTTAGCCTAAGATTAACACAAGTAGGAAAAGATCGCTACCTCTTAGAGTTGTCGAACTCGACCCAGGTGGTCAATAAAATGCGTGGCCGTCGCGACGTAGAGCAACTTTCCTTGCTCAGTTGAAAAGGCAATGATTCAGATGGCTGGAATTCTAGAGAGAAGGTGCTTTCTCTCTAAAAAAAATCACAAAACCTAAGCCACTGTCAAATCGTCTCCAGCCCACTACCCATTTTTGGTCTTTTAATTTGGAGAAGACAACACTGTTGCAATTTTGTCTCTTCCTCATTAACAAATTCCAAAATTCCCTGTGTCCCTTCTCTTGGATTTTTGACACTTGGCACTATCTCGGCCGTCCATTTCCATAATCTCTCTACTCATGCAATATGTGTCACATGAGTACATGTAGTGGGTAACTTTTGTCACATCAGATGTCGTTTTAAGGCACCCGACACCCGGTCTCGAAAAACGTGCAAATTCCTACTGTCTCGGAATTTGACGAAATTCGTTGTGGTAGCTAGATTTCGCGAGACGATTCCAACAGTGAAATATGTTTCAACATCCGAGATCTAGAAAAATTTTAAATTTTTATAGAAATAACCATTTACCATTTTCCAAAAATTAGGAATTTTAGAATTAACTACAATTTGAAATAAATTATGGCATTTCCCAAAAGCCTTAGCATGCAATTTTCAAATCTATCAATTCCTTAAATCCATAAATTAGGGATTTTACCATAAACATGATTTTTAGTTGAAATCCCCGAATATCTTATAAACAATGGTTCTTTGTAAATTGTAGGGAAATCCTTTGGGGTTTTAAATCTAAACTTAGTAGCCCGAATCACCAAAATACGTTAAATACTTATTCTAAACAAATTTATCAATATATGTCTTTTTACATTTTAGGGTTTCACATTTTAAAAGTTTAGGAAACCACACAAGTTTTCAAATCTAGATTCTAAAAGTTTTGCGAAAACTTACCCAAATATATCAAACATCGAGCCCCGAGCCAAGATTGCTGGCTTACATGTATTTGATCATTTTACATGTTAACGCCAATACGGAAATTAACACATAATATTTGAATCATCAATTCAAACTCATCTACGATAATAAAATAATAATAATAATATAGATTATATTTGATAATTGAATATCTTGAAACAAGATGCGTTCATACCGGATCATCAAGTATATCTGAAACAAATAATAGCGGAAGCATGCACGATTACTCCGTTGGTCGATCTATCTTTGGATTCTTGTGGTTTTGTCTTCCCGAATTAGAATGCAACTCTCGAATCCTCGTTTGAAGAACACGCGGCCATGAGAGATTTCCTTAGGTTTATAGATCTTAAATCCTTGATCTCTTCTTCTCCTATCAAACTTTGATACATAGAAATTGTTTTAATGAAATTGATGGGAGAATGCTCTGCAGCATATGAAGGGGTTTACATATATAACTTATTGATAGGAGAAGGGGCTAAGTACAGTTCAAAAAGCTGTTCTAAACGTGTAATTCGAATAGCGTTAACATAATAAATTATATTTATTATAAACAGCGAATCCATATAATAAATTATATTTATTATAAATAACCGTTCATATAATAAATTATATTTATTATAAAATAAAGTCTTATAATAAATTATATTTATTATAAATACTTGGATTCTTATAATAAATTCTATTTATTATAATTTTACCCATTCATCAAGGGTAAATATCTTTATAACAGTTTAAAGATATTGAGTATTCTTTTAATTGGCTAAATACTAGGTTAGTGGGCCACCCACTTAATTTTAATGTGGAAATAACATTCTCCCACTTGGCCCACTAAACCGATTATGAAAACTATACGTGATCACGATTTCAAAAAACTTTGCCAATACGTCGAAATCATATACCATATCTTGAATCGGTTTAGATCATAAATCGCAGTCATGGCGGTCACATGACCATAATGTCATGTTCCTTGGCGTCGCCCCGTATCAATAACCCTTATTAACCCGATCCATAATGCCAAATAGCCCCTATGTTTGTCTTGTCGGGGCCGATTCTTGTTTATCAAACAATAAAAACGTGCACCCTTAATTGAAAACAGAATAAACAAAAACAATTTTAATCGCCAAATTGTCAATTAAATAACCACCGTTCATTATCATATATTATGGATTACTCAAAGGCCCATCCTCATAACATGTTCTAAATATGCCTTTGGAGGTAATCCGCTGGATTAATGGATCGAAGCCGTAAGTGTGGTCGCAATATTTTCAATTGACGCATTGTACGGACTCTTTCTTTACTTATTTAAATACGCTAAATCCCGTGTTTTTTGATCCTTTAGAAAATTTGCCATTCTTAGAAGAAAAGCGATTCGCGGTGTTATCACAATATATTCTCAAAAGGTTTAGCAATAGAGTCGGCTTGACATCAAGCCACGAGACAAAATTTACATAACCATAAAGCATGACTTGAAGCTTCAAAACAACAACAAACTCGGCCTCCATCGTGGATGAAGCAGTAATTGATTGTTTTTCACTCTTCCACGAGATTGCCCCATTTGCTAGCATAAAGACAAATCCTGAAGTTGACTTTAAGCTATTGAGACAACCACCATAATCGAATCAGAATTAGCGAGCGAACCTCTAATTGTTCAGATCTTTTATATGTGAGCATATAATCCTTTTCAAACTCCCCACAGCTGATGCATAAGGAATTTTCTTCATTTGCTCCCTTTCCATGTTATTCCTTGGGCACTGCATTTTACTTAATTTGTCACCTTTCAATATAGGTGCAATACCCAATGAACATGACTGCATATTAAATCTCTCTAAAACCCGATCAATATATCCTTTATGAGATAAACCTAGCACTCCTCGAGATCGATCCCTAAAGATCTCGTGCGATAACTTATAGTTTGCCTCACCCATATCAACCATATGAAAGTTTTTAGAGAGAGATATTCCTTGGTTTCACCTAATAAACCAAGATCCTTTGCTAGCAAGCAAATATCATCCACATACGATTATCGAAATATAAACTTTGCTCCACTAGCACCGGATATATCTGATCAACTGATGTTCTCTTTAAATCCCCCGAAAGATGTAATGGTATTATTAAACTTAATATACCATTGTCTGCAGGCTTGTTTAAGGCAGAGTAAATAGATTTCTTTAATTTGCAAACTAGGTATTCATTTCCTTTCTTTGTGAACACATGGGCAGAAATTCGATTTGCGGAAAAATGGCAAAATCGTAATTTTCGATTACAAAATTGTTAATTTAGGTTAAAAATCCAGTAATTTATTCTCTACAGATCTCCGGATGACAAAAGCAGTTTCAGATTGGAATCGTCTCATAAAATCTAGTTAAGCGCGTAAAATTTTGTGGTCAGAGACGTCGGAATTTACACGTTTCGAGGCATCGCGTTGAGTCTTAGTAAACGCTTTTTCGATCTTGCGAAAATCGCGTATAACAAATAATCATGTGCCATAAGTGGTAGTGAGAAAATGATGAAAATGGGCCAGTAGAGATAAGTAAAATGTCAAAATTAGGGAAGAGGACATAAACGTCATTTTTAGAAAAGTTTTTAAGTCACTAAATGCCAAATTAGTCAACAATGTCATCTCTCCCATTTTAAAGACCAAAAAACGTGATTGAACCAGAATTTTCCTCAGGTAGCCATTTTTTTGAGTTTTTCTTTGAAAGCCTGCTCCAAAAATCTGTGAATCAAATAGTCGGCGGTCTTCGGAATGAAGGAAAAGCGTTCTACCTGGAGGCGGCCTACGCGTGGGTACGGATTTGTGAGTTTTAAACTAGAGAGGTAGGGGTTCCTGCTTGGGTTTCTGACTTTATTTAAGTGTTTTTCGATGTTTTGGTTGGCTTGAGGCCTTGAACGGCCGTTTGATCAGTCCCAAAGCTTGGGACCGAATTGTTTGAATTTATTGAAACCCAATGGTGAAACAGTGGCTGTTACGGGCTGTTTGGGTGTTTTAAATTCATAAAATTTGCTTTAAATCATGTTTCGGTTGGTTTGAGGCCGTGAGGGACCGTTTTATCGGTCCCAAAACATGGGACCGAAACTGTAGGAATTTTTGGAGACTTTTTGGGTTGTATTGTGATCCGAAGCCAGTTGGAGCTGTGTGTGTGGGAAATTAAGCATGAAATCGTATGTTGGTATGTATGAGACCGGGAATAGCTATGGAAATCGGTTTCAAAAATTGGAACCGATGTAGGATGAGTGGGCTGCCCGTGGACAGCCCACTTGCTCTGTTTTGGGACTGTAAAAACAGTCCCGGGTTTGTGTAAAATGGACCAAAAATGTCCATGTGTTGGGTGCTTGAAATTGATGAAATGAATGATTTGAGTTGTGTGGAAATAGATAGGTTAATACATGAAAATAATGTGTTAGTATAATGATATAATTATATAAAATATAATTGTGTTCGCCCAGGCCATTGAGATGGAATTTAATATGTTAATGCATAAGCTTGATGTGTTAACTTGATGTCACAATTATGGAATATAATTGTGGAGTGTAAACCATTGGAAATGGAATGCTTGAGTCTTCAGTGAGCATATTTGGGAGTTGATTGATATTGTTGAATTACATGTGTGATTCTAAATTGGATAATATATGCATATTGATATATTGGATGAAAATGATTGAAATGGCATAATGCATCTCATATGCACTAGGGTAGCCTAGAAATTAGGTGAGTGCATGACATGAAAAATTGAAAGAAAAACGAAAATGTTTTTGAAAGGAATTTCACGGGATATTAGGAATTGGGTTGGGAGATGGGCTGACAAATCACATTTGGGATGAGGACCGTGGTACATTTGGGAGAAAGCTCACCAACCAATTCACCTCGGAGGGAGTAGTCCCGTATTTTCAGAATATTTCGGTAGTATATTTTCAGAACAAATAGGTTTTGTTTTGAAAATGATTATTTTCTCATACATGGCTTAAGAGCGAGTGTGAGGAAGTCGGTGAGGACTTCGAGACATGGGGATGGTATGTAGGCGTTGAGTAGGATCGTAGATTTCAGCGAATGTATGTTTATTTGGAACATTGCACTTAGGTGGAGAGTAGCCCACTTAGGGCGATTCCACTCTCGACATTAGCTCACCTGTCGAGGATATTATATTTTGCAGTCTGCGGGAGCGAACGAGGAGACGGCACGTTATAGGCTGTTTAGAAGGAAATGGGATTGTGGCTTTGGTTTGTGGTGTATACATGTATTAGAGTTTTAGAATTTTAATATATGTTGTATAAAGAAATTGTTTAGCTTCTTTTAGGCCCATAGGATATATATAGTTGGATTATAGTTGGTATGCATATTGGTATTGTTTATGGGCCCAGTGGCCGTATTGGATATATATATTGGGTATATGGTTGTTTGGGACGAGGTTTATACGGGTTTGTATTTGGGTAGAGCTCCGTTACAAAGGAGACTACGCCCGATTTTCGTGTCTTCGGTCACGAGCATTCACGAGTGTTCCGCGAGTTGTGGTGGTCGACGAACCCGAGGTTTGGGGCGTCACAACTTGGTATCAGAGCTTAGGTATACGAATACCTAGGGAGCTCGGGTTGGGTATCCATCACCACTTGGGTGGTTTGATGTAGAGTATAGGTATATGGAAACCTAGAGATTAAGGATTTGGGCTTAGGCCATAGTCGGGTAAGAACATCACCACTAGGTGTGGTTCGATGTTGAGTTTAGGTATGAGATTACCTAGGAAAGACACGGAACAAAAGCCCAGGACCACGGCGTATGTGTTTTTGTGTGTGATCATGGATTGATGAATGGTTGTATGTATGTGTTTGAATTGTGTATGACATGTTGTATGTGTGATGTGAATGTTTGTGTGCTTAGGTAGATAGCACATAGGCATGTTGGAAAACAAACCTTGGGTTCTGATATTATGGCTGGAGCAGAAAATAAATAAAATAAATTTAAGCAATTTATTTGGTTTGTTGAGAAATGAAAAAAATAATAATATGATGAAATAAATTTTAATAAATTTATTGGTGTCTTTGAAAAATGAAAGAAAATAAATAAAAATATATTTTTTGGTATTTTCGATGGTAAAAAAAGAAATGAAAAAAAATCAAACAAATTAGACAAAATTAGAAAAATAAAATTTTCAAAAATAAAATTCTTGAAAATAAAATTTTTGTTGAAAAGCAATGTTTTAAATGCAAAAATTGATTGCCTTGCATTACGTAAATCACGAGGGCGATGCGTATACAGCGATTTATGTGTATGACTAGTGTCTCGAGTACGTGTTTATGCCTTAGAATCTTGAATTGAGACTAGCTAGTAGCGTGGTGTGTAGATGGCTAGTAGAGGGCGAGGACGTAGAAGGCGTCCAGGGTCTTGGTCGGGCCCCGCGGCATTTGACCCGACCATCGGCACGTCGGCGAGCCTTTGCGGCGAAGTAGGGATTCTCTGCGATTCATTGTCGCGCAGGCATGCAATAGTGAATGACGAGTCGAGCAACATCCAGCGTTTAGAAGCACATCATCCTCCACTAGGCAGAGAGGGAGGAGTGGATGACATGCGAGGCATCCAGGATATGGGTGTTGGTATTAAGAGGAAGGGAGATCAACCTTCTTAGTTCGGAGGGGAAAGAGCGAAGGCTTACGGTTCTGCCAGGAGTTCTGAGCCGGTTATCGTAGGAAACCAGTTAAGGGTTGCCGATTCGAGGATGGGTAGATGGTGTGCTACCATTGCCGGCCCAGTCCGGGCGTATGAGGAGGATTGCCACCCGGAGGCGGGGATCCGAGGTTTTGGGGCTGTCTTGATCCGGTCGTGACCCCGGGACGAGGAGAGGACACGGGTTTGTTTCTCCCGAGCCACCCAGTATTGGTCGGAGGGACCGGTCACTGGTGCCAGCGGACGGGTCACATAGGCGGGGCCCAGGCGTGGAGTCGAGGGGTCGAGCACGGGGTTTGCGGCCCAGGAGTTAGTCGAGAATTTAGATAGATGACCGTGTTACCATTCTTGTAGGCACAGGCGTATAGAGGCGGATTGTCTGGGAGGAAGAGGTCTTATGAGTACGAGAGGTGAGGCATACGGAAGCCGGCCGGATATGTAAGTGCGTTTCTCTTGCACTTGTTGACTAGAGTAGCGTTAGTGGATGCATCATATTCTTTCATTGTTGTTGCATCTTGTGTGATGGATTTGGACTTAGAGGTTAAGGCCTTTAAGCCACGATAGATGTTCTTCCCTAGGATGTAGGGTGAGAGTTGACCTGATAGGTCGAGATTATGAGTGAGAGATCTCCGAGATTTTGCTCATGGTGGACCCCGAGATTGGGTGTCACAGTAGAGCATCATTACGTCTATGTGCACGGTAACATCGCGTCGAGTAGGGTGTGGGTGCACGGTATGTTCATTCACCACTCTTGGTGAGTGTGAGTTGAGTTTGTCTTAGGGACTATGTCCAATGAAGACTCATAGTTCGAATCAGGAAATGAAGAGTAATTAAAGTGTGTTGGGGCCCAGCTTGAAGGGGTCGTAAATCCTGGGTGAGAAGCTTACGGAGTTAGGGTGAAGGAGACTGCTTGTTAGTATCATGAAAGGTCTGTGTGGGTGTAAGAGACCGGGGAGAGATCTGAAATTTTTGTATGGGTGTAAGGGCAGGAGATATCCCAGAATTTACGTATTGGGTGTAAGGACGTGGATAAATCAGAAATTTACGTGAGGGTGTAAGGGCAGGTGGAGAAATTCGAGAATTTACGTATTGGGTGTAAGAGACCGTGGAGTTGTCGAAATTTTTGTGTGGGTGTAAGGGCAGGTGGAGATATCGAAATTTACGTGTGAGCGAAGAGACGCGAGTGGCCAGAAAGGTTATGTTGCAGGAGATGAAACACGCGGTCAGGTTATCACGTAGACTTAGAGTTGAGTGATAGGAGTCGGGAGTGACTCGAGATGAAAACACACGGTCAGGTTATCACGTAGACTTAGAGTCGAGTGATAGGAGTCGAGAGTGACTCGAGATTTGGAAACCCCTTTGGAAATTGCTTTGGGTGTTGTTGAGCCGGCGAGAGCTCGGTATATGGATGTCATTCATGACATGGACTAGATTGACGGTCCATTGGATTGTCAGTGGTTGTGACCTTGGGAAGGTCAGCGTTTACACACCAAGCAAGGGTTGTGTAGGGTTACGTGTTGTATGGATTATATACAGGTGTTAGAGGACATGCTGCGAGCATGCGTCCTGAATCATAAGGATAAAGGATCAATTGCCTTAGTCGAATTCACCTCAGCGATAGTTGTCGAGCTGGTATCGAATGGCACCATATGAGCATTGTGGCGGGAGGCCATGTGGGTCATCGTTATGCTGAGCCCAGGGTGGGAGAGCTCCATCCTTTGGTCACGATCGATTAGAACCTCGAGAAGGTGAGCTTGATCGATAATGTCTTCTCACGGCTCGAAGGCGGCGGAAAGAGCTATCGCGATGCGGCGTCGACCCATAGGTTCGAGGTTGAAGTCACTATGAAGGTGATGCCTAAGAGGGAATTAGTGTCGAGGTTCGTGACGTGGGAAGAGTATCGTAGAGTTCCATTAGGCCTTTCGAGATACTCGAGAGGATAGCGATGGCGTGATTGGCGTTACCAGCCGGCATGTCGGTGTCCGCAGGTGTTTCATCTCATGCTCGGGATATACTCGAGGATCCGACTCATGTGGTGGATTGAGGCTGAGATTGAATTGACACGGATGAGACCTCAGGAGAGACGTGTGCATTGTTGATAAGCGTGTCGGTTTCTGAAGCATGAACCGTGAGGCTATTAGAGAGAATGTATGGAGCCTTCTGAAGTGGAGGAGTCCACGTAAAGGCACGGGAGGGAGGACACGATGCGGGCCACCTATCCCTTCTTGTTTAGGGATGAAGAGGTAAGTAGTTTAGTCGTTTAAGATTTAAATATTTGTTACATGCATAGTAAGATACACGTTGCATATATGCATGTGAGTGATTGTATTGTCTAAATTTAGGATATTCCTTTTGAAAAGGAGAATCGCCAAGACAAATTCAATTTAAGAAAAATGGCAAAATCGTAATTTAGATTACAAATTGTTAATTTAGGTTAAAAATCGGTAATTTATTCTCTAGATCTCGGATGACAAAAGCGGATTTCTTGTTTAATCGTCTGCATAAATCTATTCAGCACGTAAAATTTCGTCGATTACAAGGAGCGGTATAAACGTTGCATATGAAAATGCTTTCTTTGGTGATGCTTTGTATAATTCTGCGTTTTTATTCGCATCGCTTTTAGTCTTAGTAAAGCGTTTTTAAATACCACGAATCACATATAACAAATACTCCGTGTCTGTAAGTGGTATGAGTAGAGAAATATTAGTAATGATGATGAAAATGGACGTAGAGATGAAGTAAGATAATAAAACTGGAAAAGAGGGACATAAACGTCATTTTAGAAAAGTTTTTAAGTCACTAAATGCCAAATTAGTCAACGATTAATAAGTCTATAAGTTTTAAAAATGAAAAATTGATTGAACCAGAATTTTCCTCAGTAGCCATTTTTTGAGTTTTTCTTTGAGAAAGCTTCTCTCCTACCAAAAATCATTGAATCAGAAATGATCTAATGAGTCTTCGACAAGAAGAAAGGATTGTTCCACGCGGGCTTATTCTCTGTGATAGTGCCGGTTGTGAGTTTAGACAAACTCCAGGAGGTGGGGGGTTTCTCCTACTTGGGTTTACACTTTGTTAAGTGTTTTTGATATTTGGTTGGCTTGAGGCCTTGGAGCGGTGTTTGATCGGGTCTAAAGCTTGGGGCCAAGATTGTTTCAATTTATTGAAACCCGTGGTGAAAGCGATTGGGCATTCAATTTGTTTGGGTGTTTTAAATTAATCAAATTTCTTTAAATCATGTTTCGGTTGGTTTGAGGTAGTGAGGGACGTTTATCGATCCAAAACATGGGACCGAAATTGTAGGAATTTTGGAGACTTTTTGGGGTGGCAGGCTGTGATCCAGCTGTGGAGCTATGTGTGTGGGAAATTAAGCATTAAATCGTATGTTGGTATGTATGAGACTGGAATAGCTATGATGGTTTTCAAAAGTGGAGCAGATCTTGGATGAGTCAAATTGCAGGTAGACCCACTTATCTGGGACTGTAAAAAGCAGTCCGGGTTTTGTGTAAAATGGACCAAATGTCCATGTTGAGTGCTTGAAATTGATGAAATTAATGATTTGAGTTGTGTGGAAATAGATAGGTTAATACATGAAAATAATGTGTTAGTATAATGATATAATTATATAAAATATAATTGTGTTCATAGGCCATTGAGATGAATTTAATATGTTAATGCATAAGCTTAATCATGTTAACTTGATGTCCCTGATTATATGGAATATAATTTGTGGGTGTAACCATTGGAAATGGAATAGCGATTAACCAGTGAGCATATTTGGGAGTTGATTGATATTGTTGAATTATGTGATTAGAATTGGATAATACATGCATATTGATATGTGGATGAAAATGATTGAAATGGCATAATGCATCTCATATGCACCGGGCAATTTTCGTAAATTCGTGAGCTAAAATTTGCATACTTAAAATTGTTAAAACGAAAATGTTTTTTTTAATTAATATGATGATATTCCTGAGAATCGCCTTATGACGCCAACAACCATTTC
Organism: Tetrastigma voinierianum; assembly: GCA_016808115.1. NCBI lineage: Eukaryota > Viridiplantae > Streptophyta > Magnoliopsida > Vitales > Vitaceae > Tetrastigma > Tetrastigma voinierianum. Next base: position 2,427 of record JAEQBH010006333.1, on the reverse strand, counting down.
GATGAGACCACGACTGTTTCGAAAGCTAGAAGACCCCGAGAAATTCCAATTTATGGAATACAAAATCAGACTCGACATAAAATTGGAAATTTCGCCAAAAACTCGCGACTTATTCTTCGACTTTGACACTTAAACTGATTTCACCGTTGGAATCGTCAAAAATCTAGCGCACGTAAATTTTGTAATATTCCAGACGTTTCGGAGTTGGCACCGCTTTTCAAGGCATCGCTGCTACGTGTCGAACAATTTTCGATGTATCAAAGTCACATATAACAAGTACTGCGCTACAAGTGGTATGAGTGAAAGATGAAATGGATACCGATATAGTGCCGAATGTCAAAACTGGTGAAAGAAGGAAATTAAGCAATTAAATGGATTAAATGAAGAAAAAGCCAAAATAAGGAACAGTGGTCGTCTTCATTAAAGCAAGGCAAAAACGTGAAATGAGGGAGGAAAGCTTACAGTAAGTCAAAAATGGTGATTCTAGAGAGAGAGTATCTGACTTCTCTCTAGATTTATGGCGTGATCAACCGCCCGCAGACAAGAGGAGAACATTGACATGGAGAGGGCTTCGCGTGGTACTGTATCTTAGGAGTTTCCTCAAACTCCGAGAGGTGGTTTTCACTTAAGTGCTTTTATTCTCTTTAAATACTTTGCAAATGTTTGTTGAATGAGGCCGAGGTTGGATCGTCCCAAACCTGGGGACCGACTGATATGAATTTTTGAGCACCCATTGAGCAGCCTCGTGGATCAGCCACGGTTAATCAGGTCAAATTGGGTGATTTTGGTATTAAATCATGTATTGGTTTAAAGTCGAACAATGAAATGTGGGTTCATCAAGAACTGATGAATTGTTGAGTGTCGGGAACCGTGAAGCTCCTAGGGTTTTACTGCTCGGGAATAGTGACACGAATTCATATTGCGGTGAATATGTGTTTGCCGAGTAATTCAAGTAAATTGCTCTGTTCGATCATTAGCCCAAGTGAGCTAATTTTAAAGGATGATGAATGTATACCACATAACATGATTAGTGATTTGAATCGGTATGTATATTCATGTTTATATATTTGCATGTGATTAGATCAGATTAGGGAACTCCGCATACATAAAGACCATATGCACTGAACACCCAGACTATAGAGCGAGCGCATGAGATGAGTCTAGAGAAAACGCTCGGAGGGCTAAGTCTAAAAATATTAATTATCGGAGGAAGTCCAAATTAAAATATCAATCGTCAGAGTGACCAATTGATATTCACTTGAGGGTAGTCCACAAACAAATAATATATCAATCGTCGGAGCGGCCAAATTGATATATATACACATCGGAGGGTTGTCCACAAACAAACAAATAATAATTTTCACAGAGGCTTAGGCTAGTGTGATGGAGCTCTATGAGACCTCATCTGAGTTATCATGCAGACATTCAAGTAGGATCACATTTGCTTGAATGTGTGTTTTCATTGGAACATTGCACCGCACTTAGGTGGTGAGTAGCCCACTTGTATGCATTCTCCTGTACTGGCATTATCTCTGCACCATCACCCCCTTTTTACAGGCCAGGAGCGTGCGAGAGACTCCGCTTCGCCCTGCAGGCCGAGTTCTAAAGAAAGTTTGAATGTGGCTTTGGTATTTACATGGCTGTAACTTTTAGGGTTTAATATATGCATTGTTTAAGAGTGAAAATATTGCAACTCTGCAACTATAGGATATATAGCTGATTCATAGCTGTAAGGGAATATCGAGTATTGTTTGTATGGCCCAAGTACGTATTGGATATATATATATATCGACTATATTGCACTGCTAGACAGGATATGCAGTTTAGACAAGTTTATTTCAGAAATTCCCTGCATAAGAGATCACCATTTTTCAGAAAAACACTATCACCACACATTCACGTAGTATTCCGAGGGTCGGGACGGGTAGTCAAATCTAACCCCAGTTTGTACGCCAAGCTCACCAACCATCCGCCTCGAAGGGTAGTCCCATATTTTACCGAATATTTTCGTAGTATATTTTCAGAATAAATAGGTTTTTGTTTTGAAAATGATTATTTTCACATGGCTTAGGGGTATGTGAGTGGAGCTCGCAGACTAGACATGGGATAGTGTGGTTCAAGTAGGATCATGAATTCTGTTTCTTGAATGTGTGTTTATTTTGGAACATTGCACCGCACTTAGGTGGAGAGAGCCCACTTGTACATCACATCATCGAGCATTAGCTCACCTCGTCGAGGGATATTATATTTGCCAAAAGACAGTGAGCTAAATGATGGTACTTTATCGCCATGGGAGGCTATTTTGTGAAGAAAGCTGATTGTGGCTTTGGTTTTGTGATGTATAAGATGTATTAGAGTTTAAATGCATATATACAGAAAAGAGAATTGTTTAACTCTTTTGAAACTATAGGATATATAGTTGATTCA
>JAEQBH010006332.1:0-57757 GCA_016808115.1 Tetrastigma voinierianum | reverse complement strand
TGTCAAAGATCAGGTGTCAGATTCTGCTTCCCAAGGGCATCTTAAAGATGGGCTGTACACTCTTCCTACACAGTCCTCTAGTCCGTGTGCTTTTATCTCACCTCATCTTCAAGATTCAGCTGATACAGTAGCTGTTTGGCACTCTTGCCTTGGTCATCCAGCATTTCCAATTGTTTCTAAAGAGTTAAACATTTTTAATCCTTCTTTTCATAGCAATAAAATCAGTGATTCTTGTGTTTTTGTCCTCTGGCAAAAAGCTCATCTTCCCTTCCTCGTCAAATTCCACATGCCTCTTGTCCTGCGAGTTCTGCATCTGATCTTTGGGGTCCAGATCCTTGTCCATCTACATCGGGAGCTAGATATTTTCTCATCATCATTGATGATTTTTCTATATATGCTTGGATATATTTCTTGAACACTAAAGATCAATCCCTGCCAACTTTTATAGCTTTCAGAACAATGATAGAAAAACAACTACAAACTCCAATCAAAGGTCTCCAATCTGATAATGGAGGAGAGTTCTTGGCCTTTAAAAATTACCTAAGTACCAATGAGTTATCCCACAGGTTCTCACACCACATACACCCCAAGCAGAAATCATTGTAGGGCAGAGAGGGAAAATCTGACATGAAACTGGTGGGACCAAACCCAGCTCTTAAACTCAGCCTCATGCATCTAATTTTGGATGCAATCATTTCAAACTGCTATATATCTTATAAATCTTTTGCCTACCAAAGTCCTTCACTACCAAACTCCTCTTCAGATTCTTTTCCATAAAATTCCAAATTATAATCATTTACGTATCTTTGGCTGCCTGTGTTTTCCATCTTTACGTCCATATATTGCAAATAAACTCTCTCATAGATCTATTCCCTATGTGTTCCTTGGCTATGCCCACTCCCATAAGGGTTATCTTTGTTTTGATTCAGAATCTGGTCATTTCTATGTGTCTAGACATGTTCTATTTTTTGAAGATTCTTTTCCATTCAGATCATCCTTAGCTACTTTATCTTCTCCTCAACAGTTAACTGGTGCCCCTCACCCTGCTTTATTACCTACACATATCCCAACCACACATTCAGTTTCTTCAACTTCTCCTGATGCTCCTCCTCCTCCCTCTTTTACACCTTCATCTAAGACACAACCCTCCCCTATACCTGTACCTTTTCTTTCCTCTGACTCTGCTTCACCTCCCTCTCCTGTTAATGCACATCATATGGTTACACGGGCAAAGTCTGGCATAAAGAAAAAGAAGGCTTACCTCACACAGTCAGTTTCTGAACCACGCTCATACACTCAGGCTTCCAAAAGTACTGAGTGGGTTGCTGCTATGAATGTTGAGTATAGAAAGCCTGCTTGAGAATAAAGACCCGTTTTGTTTCTCCACCATTCAGATGCTCATGCATGGTTAGTTTAAACTCATGGATACAAATCAAATACAATGGTGGCTCAATGGTCACTACAAAGCCAGGTTGGTAGCTCAATGCTTTACTCAAACAGCTGGGATCGAAACTAACTTTGACACCTTTAATTATGTCAGTAGAGCCTGCAATTCATTTAGTTCTTATTAGCCTCATCAATTTTCAATGGCCCATCAGACAACTTGCTATTGAAAATGCCTCTTTTGAGATAGAACCTCAAGAAGAAGTCTGTATCTCAAGCTGGTTTGTTGACTCATATTTTCCTCATTATGTTTCAAACTAAACAAGAAATCTCTACTTGGCCTCAAAGCAGGCACACTGCGAGCATGGTTTCATAAACTTCGGATTGCATTGCTTCAATATGATTTTAACTCCTCTCAAGCTGATTCATCATTGTTTTTTTATCATACTGAAAAAGACACCATCATATTACTGGTTTATGTCGATGATATACTGGTGACTGTGTGAGTGCTCTTTGAGTGCCTCACTTTATGCATCTCTTGCAGCAGACCTTTTCTCTTAGAGACCTTGGTTGTATCTCTATTTTCTGGAAACATCAAGTGCAAACAAAGTTCCACCTCATATACTTGACACAGACAAAATATATTCAAGACTTTTTATGTTGTGCCCACATGTGGGAAGATTCAAACCAAGCTGCACAGCACTAGGAAGTTTTAGAACTCTTTCTCAGTCTGATGGTTCTCCTCTGCAATCCTACACTGAGTATAGAAACATTGAGGGCACTTCAATACCTCACAATAACACGACCGGACATTGCCTTCTGTGTGAACAAGGCTTGTGAATTTATGGCATGTTTAACTGATGCTCACTGGCAGTCTGTGAAGTGTATTCTCAGCCTTAAGGGCACATTGCATCTTGGTCTTCAGTTCCAATCTTCTACATCTTTTGAGCTTCAAGGCTATAGTGATGCCGACTGGGCATCATGCCCAGATGACCACTGCAGTACCAGCGGGTTTGCATTTCATGTTTCCCAACCTCATTTCATGAATCTTCTGCAAGCAAAAGTCTAGTTTCTAAAGCAGTGCAGAGATCGAGATACAAAGCCTCATCTCACAGCCCGGGTTGGTTGGGTTCAGTCCTTACTTCAAGAGCTGTGTTTTTTTGTACCTCCTCCTACTCTTTGGTAGCGATAACCTGAGTGCTGCACACCAGGCTCGTAATCCAGTTTTTCACTCCAGAGCAAAGCATATTGAGTTAGATCTCCACTTCATAGGGGATAAGGTTCATCGTAACAAGCTCATTGTATCCTATATCCCCTCCACTGAGCAAGTTGCTGATATCCTCACCAAGAATCTATCTTCATCTCAGTTTTGTAATCTTAGAACCAAGCTCTCAGTCGTTCCATCCCCTGTGAGCTTGCAGGGGGATGTTAACCAAACACACCCTAATCAAGACTCTATTAGTTGTAACAAATCAAACGGCTCAACAAACCTAAAAACCTACTCTACTTCCTACTTACATCCCTGAATGTATTCAGTTTGTTATGGAAAATGATAACAGTTCAGTTCATTTTACATCCCCCACCCCATTTCATTTATATCCTTTTTCTTTTTCAAGTGAGGATGGAAATAGATATAGATAAATAGGATATGGTAGGGATAGGTGACCCGCATTGAGACGAACCCACCCCATTGCCATCAGCTCTAAAAGCATCATGTTACATGCTCTTGGTGGGAAATAAATTATAATGTCTATTGCCATTTTCTATCATCTCCAAACACTTAACAGGAAATAGAAATTCATGCACAAAACACCAGGGGAATGGTGTTTTGGTGTTACTGAATAAAGAAAGAAAAGAAAACATGTGTTACATTTACAGCAACAAATTGATGCAAGCATTTCCCAGAACTGTAGTAAATGCAACAAAACTACCTCAAATGTTAGATAGTGAAGAAGACTATTAATAAATTTCAGCATGCTACGACAAAGCAGAGATGATCTAGGGATGGCAGTTCCACACATATTAATTACGCGACTCCACAAAATAAATTTCAATCTAACCAGAATAAAAAAAAGGACAATCTGACAAGACTAAGTGAAAGAGATAGCAGCTCCAGACCTGATGCAGTTGCCATGCCCCACAGAGCTGGCGGTTTACATGTTTACAGTGAAAAAGGAAGCGAAAAATCAGCTGGTATTTTGTTAAAGGCTTTTCTTGATATAACAATGGACAAGGCCATTGAACCTGAAGCATGAGTAAAAAACGAATATATCATTACCAACACTCCAGTGAAGCTGATACAACTGTGTTAACATCTACAGGTTGACAACAGGCAAGGCCCATATTTCGAAGAGCCTACCAATGAGTATAGCTAGGCAAAAGAAACACTATGAACTATGAAGCAATCTTAAATGTACTCATTGCATTATTTTAACATGGCTCATACAATGGTCTAGAGTAAATTTAAGAGGCAGCAATTTTGAGTAGATTACAAAGTATCACCAATGGAGCATTAATTTCTGCAGATGCTTTACCCCACAAATTTAACTAAAAAGGACAGAATATAAGTAATAACAAACCTTGTAACTCAAAGAAAATGTCTCAACCCCACTACACTCACTTTTGGCTCCTATCTACATCATTACTATCAACAAGCTCTGATTTCAGTCTTTAGATGTTCCTAATGTTTTAAGCAAAGAGGACCTTTCCTGCAAGCAACAAGAAGAAGTCATGAAATTGGGTATAGCATATTCAACTGTAGATTTTTCAGGTTAATGCAAACAAAGAACGGTTAGCTCCTTACCACACAACATGTTAAGTCCTCATGCAATGGATCTGCTGCAGCTGCTGTTGAGCGCAAAGCAATGTCTAGAAGAGACTATTTCCTCAAAAAACACAAGCACATGTCTGAGTTACTCTCTTCTTCAAACATGATTGATCTTTTCCCAGTTTGAATTAAAAAGAAATAAATGGAAAAAAAATCCCAAATGCTTAATGAGCCAGCCATTTAGTAAACAAAAAATCAGAACCCGAAACCAGACCTGAAGTTTCTCCACAGAAATTTCATCAGGCCTCTTGGCAAGCTCATCTTTAGCTATATCCATAAAATGAACCAGGAAATCACCCTGCACTACCATCATGACAATTATTCAAACAACATTCACAACTGATAAAGATAATTTTAATCGATAAGAATAAACTAAAAACAAACTAGACTTAAAACCAAGTAACTGGTAAGCTTTTCAGAAAACCTACACAGCAGAAAATGATTGCACATATTTAACTGCGAAAGCCTTAAGCTTTAGAGAGGTTTGCAAGCCGCCGCCCATCTAATCAGCATCAACTTTGCAGAATAGTTTTATATTGCAGGTCACTTAATCGGTGAGTCCGACCTTTATTCGTATGGTGCGCGATGCATGTCAGGAAGCTGACAAAATCAACTTGGCAGAGACTGCCCCTAGGTTTATGTTCTCATGCTGAGACAAATAAGGAATAAAACAATATATTGAATCAAAGCCATGTTTTCATTTCTGCAGAACTTGCTTTGATGTGAACAAAATGCACCTGATCAAGAAGAAGATAGTGCTTTATAGACCATAGCTTTCCAGAAGATCATACTACAGATATAAAATTGTATATTTATCATTAAAGTATTTGGCACTCAATCGCCATTAAAAATCAATAAGCTTGAAACAGGAAGTATCTAAAGAAATCTACTGAAATTGTTTTACCATGAACTGAAATTTGCACTTTTCTTTTATAAATTCAGAGCTCAATGCTGGAAAATTTCATAAGCAGCTTTTATACACTCAAGATAAAAGCGACAGTTTGAGCCCAAGCTCTTAAATTTGAAGTCTTCGGATGCGAGACCCTATCAATAACATTCCTTGTCAAAGATGTGGACTGTGATATGACCAGAAGACTATTTTCCAAGGTGGAAAAAGCCTGAACATTGTGCCCACATTCTCTGCGCATTTAAATATTTTCCAGTGGATCAAAAATTATTACAGACAGCATTGGCAAAGGGAAGCTAGGGAATACCATCTTTAAGGCTGTCATCGCTGTCCCAATCAGCATCTATAAATCACAGTGAGGCTCACCTAATAAAGTGAGAACAGATAGCATCTGATGCACAGACTCTCTGAGTTTATACAAACTTGAGATAGAGTCCATATCTGCTTTTGAAGAGATTTGTTTTCAACGTAAAATTACCATAAGGATCATTAATCACTCCCTTCATAGATCCACCTACAAAGTTCATGTGATTCCATTTGAGGAAAAAACATAATCAAAGTGGATTGCCAAATGATGATACAGGTTGAGAACCGAAGATGCTCGAAATATAATTTTTCCACTCAACTGTGTGTTCTCAACCTCAAGAGTTATTAACCTTTCTCATATTAAAAATGTAACTGATCATCGTAAAACATCATTTTGGAGAGATTACTTGCACTTCTTAATTTAAATTCACTTGAGGTATTTTTATATTAAACTCTAACAATTAAATATTATCTCCCTTTCCATGAAGGCCCAGTGGCAAAAGAACTTTCATCTACTTGCCAAAGAAGGATGTCTTCTCCATCTGTCATGAGCAGACAACTACTTAGGCCTCTCAAATAGGCTGATGAACAGCTATATGGGTCTAACCCACACAACATAAATATGTATATACCTCATTGCTGGATAATTTAGGCATTACCATATCTGTCTTCTATGTAAATGGAAATAAAATTTGGAATCAAGGATTATTTCAAATAAAACTCTCAGACACATGATCAAGGATACCATTGTGGATGTTAGTAATAAAGATTCAATGCATAAATGCAAAAATTACCTTTCTAGCTATGCCAGAATAAGCAGACTAACATTGTGTCATCTTTTCCAGCAAACCTCACTGCATTATATGTTATATTTGGCCTGAGAATAACTCAGTGATCTGTTGTTATGTGGAGAGCTAAAAGTTAACCAAAAACTCAACATCATAAGCATTTTTTATCCAACAAAACAATATGCATGTGAATCTGTATCGAAGAAAACAGAAAGAGAAGGTTTGCCTGGCTTTGCAAGAGGTTAAGAACTGCAGAGACCACATAAAATTGTGGCTGAAGCCTTGTATCTGATGGATCTAAATGCATTAGGTATCATTGGCTGCAACAAACAGGTCAAAGCAAAAATGAGTTGAAGATCTAAATGTTGATTGCATTGATTTAAGACAAATTCCAAACCTGACAATCAAGAGCCTAACTGCTGGATGGGAAAGTCTTCCAAAGGCGGAATTGGTCAGGCCCAAAGCTGTCTGACCATAGCTGAATAAATCTGACCAAAGGAGGAAAACACTTCAATAACATAAAAGCAAAAAGGTATTGCCTGGCAATTGCTGTCCCCTCCCTCACAGGACTTGTATGAAGAAATCAATAAATTATAAAATAGTTATTTTTATATATCGCACATGGATATGATAAAATCATGTGATAGTATAACCTATTGGCACAAATAATATACTTTGCATGAACATATATCTTTTTCTTTGGAACATGTAATAACATATATCTACTTTACATATAGAGTTGTAATCTATTAGAGCTTGTCTTATAGAGTTGTAATTTATTAGGAAGTTAGATTGTGCTTTAATATATATATATTCACAATGGATATTCAAGAAAAACACAAGGAATTCATTATCGATTCTTTGTCTTGCTTTCTACATGGTATAGAGCTAGGAATATGGGTTAGGCATGATGAGGATATAGGTGATTGTGAAAATTTGAAATTAGACTCAAAAAAATGAAGGGACCCAACTAGAACTCGGGTCATTTACAGGCGAGACCCACGTCAACCTGTAGTTGTCGGGTTCGGGCAGGCCTTCTTGATAGTATTTTATTTTTTAATTATTACTAAAATATATATAGATGTGTGGATTGAAACCTAGATCCCTTTCCCTTTCTTGTCTATTTAAGTCTCTCTTGCAAACCTCTCTCATGCATTGACCTCTCTAGTGATCTCTCTCAATGAACTCCTGTGACCTCTCTGATTGAGTCTTTCATGAAGCGTGATCTCTCTGGCGGACCTCTCTAGCCAATCTCTCTAGTCAATCTCCCTCGCAGATTTTGCGAATTATTTGTAGCCACTTGCACCAATCCACGAAGTTTGAATAAAGCTATATTTAGATGTCCATTCTTATCAGTTATCTTCTTACGGTTTCTTCTATATTCACTGATTCATGATTCACTACAGGTTCTTTTTGGATGGATTGAGTAGAATATGAGAGCCATCACAGACTGTAACTTTGGGTGTCCAGCCGACTTCTTTCTATTCTCCTCCTTGATTGCTCGGGCTTGGCTCTATCAAATCTCGGGTGGATGATGGATGAGCATTTAGAAGAGGGCTTCATAGAGTGATAAACACATATCAACATGAGTCCTCGGGTTTGGGATCTTTAGGATGCATACAGTGGATCTGTGTTGGGATGCTTGTTCTTAATACTTTCTATGGTGAATGTGATCAAGATTCGGCTCGGATTGTCGAGCTGCGGAAGCATATTTATGGTTCATGTGGTGGTGGCTCGTCATCTTTTGGTTTCTCTTGCCTCTGCTAATTTACATTTCCCACCATTTGTCCGTACCTTTTTACACCTTTGGTGCATCATTCTCATATAAATCTCACCAACCTTTACTTTATGACTTGTTTAGGAAAATAATCAATATTAAAGAGGGTAAGGATTATGAGTATGGGATACAGCTAAGGTTTTTGCATGGACAAACTTTGGGTGGTCACAACTCACAAGACGACACATTTGAAGTGATTCAACTGTTATGTGGAGAAAGTAAAAAATGAAAGGAAAGGGAGAAGAGAAAGAATAAGGGAAGGAAAGGGGAAGGGAAAAGAAAAGTATCAAAATATAAGTGTTTGTTTTTGTTTATTTTTCTATTTGATTGTAAATTTGTAATCCCAACCAATTCTAATGTCTCATTTCATTTTTGAAGGTTTTTTAATTATAATTCTTATTGGATGATAAATTTTTTTTTTAATGAATGGGATTTTAAAAGTTATTAGTGATAATATATATATATATATATAAGAAATTGGCATATTTTGGTATTTATAGTATTTTTAAATATTTAACTTGGAGTTGAGCCATAGTGGCTCGTGTAAAGGATTTGGGTTGGGCTACAGATGGCTGTAGGCAGAATGAGTGGGGCAGTGGCCGGCCAGTCTTGCAGTGGCTCGATCGGTAGACGAATGGTAGGCGCTGTTCCCACTCGACATGGCGTGTCGAGCTGAGTTCGGATTTGAACAAAACAAGAAAAAAAAAATAAATTCTGGGGCATCTCGGGCCTCAAGTAATGAATCGCAGAAGGTTAGTGTTTTGAAGCAAAGCACTTGAAGGGAGTGTGGGGGTGACACCACCCGGGACGGGGAAGGTGTTTGGGTGTAGGCAACCCGAGCCTGGTCACGGTGGGTGGAAGGTCGCGCCACGTGAGCCTCACACGCACCACCATAGGTACCTGTTCCCCGCCGGCGCAGAGCGGCGCGGCAGTCTTCTCAGAGCCACTTGCCTCTTGTTTGATGCCTCTGGCGGGTGAATTTTCCGGGAATTTTGCGTCAAACGTTTTCATTTTTACAGGAGTTTCGATGCCTTTCTATTGATTTCTTTAAGATTCAAAGTGTTTTGTGGATTCTACGGACCAAAGTTACATTCCGTCACGGTGTTTTTCATGGAAAGGTGGTTCTTTTCATTGCAATATCCTATATTTCTGGTATTTTTCGGATTTTCAAAGACTTGTTTGAGTTAGATATGCTTCTATGACTAACACGAAACCCTCAGGAGGAGTTGTGTGTCATTATTGCCATAATCCAGGACATGTATGCCAGAATTGTAGGAAGCTGCAAATAAAAATCAAAGATTTCAATATGTTCATCATTAGAAATCACTTCAGTCTGCATTTACTTCTATCAATACACTCGTCGAGTTAAGTAAAACCAACACATGGAAGTTTGCATCTACTTGATGTGGTTTATGCACTTCATTCTATATGGTTTAAATTAGTTTTAACATCACTAGGATTCTTAAGAGAGTTGAATCTAACCATGTCCATGAAGAAGATGAGAAAGGAGTTCACCATTGTCAAAATCTGATTTGGAAATCAAAAGTGGTTAAGATTGATGTCTTTGGTTGTTGTTGAGGAGCTAGAATGAAAAAATCCAACGAAATGACCAATACAGAGAGGAGACTGAATCTTTTGAATTGAGCTGTGGACTTTGTAAAAAGTACATGGAATTTGACTGTCGTCGTTACTCTCACGGAACGTTTCCCAACCTGGAACTAACTTCCATGACTGAAATTTCAAAAACATAGAAGAACTTAAACACAAGATTGATAGATTTGTAATAAAAACATTCAAAGATGAACTATCATCGTTCCGCGTGTTTCAGTTGTAAGGTGTGGATGTGTGAAATGTGTTTTAGTAATAGCCTCGCTCTTCTGGTTATTGAGAAGTAGTTGTTCATGAACAGATGAAGACAACTATATTTCATTCAATGGTTTATTCAAAGGCTAATAATTTGAACTCTGAAGGATATATTGATTTGTGAAAAAAAATTTTGAAGTACTGAGGTTTAAATTCACTAAAAATGATCGTTTGTTTTGGTTTGATGAAAGGAAAATTGGAAAATACTAATTAAATTTTTTAAGTGACTCGGGTTCTTTTAAATTTTCTTATTATGGGTTGAATATGTAATGAAGACTTTGGATGATCTTGCCAACGTGGGATTAATCAGACTCTTCGTTTATGTTGGAATTAGATCTTTGTTGGAAATTCATATGGAGAAACTCTCAGATATTAGAACACCAAATATATTTCGATCAAATATTGGATCTTATTACCAGTGACACGATTGGAGTGTTATTTTTATTTAAGAAAGATTGTTCTTCAGTCAATGATTATTACTTTAATTAATTGAAATTGTTTTCTATTAAGTTATTTCTTTTTGAGGTTCTTCATTTAGTCAGAAAATCTTTGTTTTCCGATCAATGGAGTTTCATGATTTAAAAATGCCAGATCTCAACATACTTCAACGTGATGTTTTGATAATCAGATTCCAGTTCAGATTATAGGGGTTCGCGGTAAGATTCAGATGTGATACCACTTTGAAAGGTACAAAAAACAGGGCGTATGGATGAATCTAAGAGTTTAGCGAGTCAGTTAGGTAGAACTTTGATGGTAAGGGATGGTCATTTTAAGTTATCAGGGCTTATTTGAGTTCTCATATGATGAAATAAAGAGTTTAGAATAGAAGGATACCATGTTGGAAGGGACGGGTTGTTTTTGATTATGCAGACTAACCTTGTGAAGGATTGATTACAATTTGGATTTCTGGTTATTAAACTATAGTGATTAGTTTTCTTAGGCAGATGATGTTTATAGGTGTTTCGTATTTCTTATGATATAAATAGACCTGAAGTTACTGGTTGATGGATTGAAAGTTAAAAGAAAGATAGATGGATAGTGTAAGTTATCAGGATAGTGCCATTGCCCTCAAAGATCAACGAAGATACAAAAACTGCAGAACTACTTCATTGGGATCACGAAGTTCAGGCTAAGACCTCTCACTTCACGAGAATTATTACTCAGGGTAAGAAAGCAACGAACTCATTCTGGGGAATATTACAAGTTTACCACAATTCTCCTTTTAATTTTAATTTCATGTAAACTCCACGTGCACTTAATTCGATATCTCATCTTTCCGATGTTCAACGATTCAGGAACTAGTGGACGGTTTGTTGAACGAAGCGATGGGATCTCCATTATTTATAGAACATAGGATTGTCAAATAATAAATGACAGCGGATTGTCTTTATTCAATTGTTTAGCATATCCTTCTCTCACTTTTATAAAGATTATATATAATTTTGATCTATCTCATTAGATTATAGGTATTATCAATACTATTATCAAGTGCATTGATCTTTAAGATCAGATATTGGACCTTCATTCTCTTATCTTTCAGGATGGTTAATTGGATGTTTGGATCAACATCAGTTTGTGTCATTAGGTTTAATATTTGTTACCTTGTGGATGATTTCTATGTTATCGCGGCTTTATCTAATACGTATTTAAGCTTATCTTTTTGGTTCTTTTGTGCTATTAGAATAACAATTTAATATATTATAAACGATGAAGTAATAATGATGTATTTCGCGGACTTTTGGTGCTTTGTGTTGCGATGGGTTATCACTGGAATCTTCGGGCATTGTTGTTGTTTCAATAAATGTGAAAATGATCAAAGCCATCAAATTACACCGTTCGGAATGATCATCTAATATTTTGATGACGATCTCTGCATCTTTATTTTAATAACATGATGCCCTCATCAGTCTGTTAGGCTATCATACCACAGATTATTTCAATAATCGTTATTTCCTGTTATCCCGAATATTTGAATTACATATTTATTAAATCTATCATCTCAATCTCTAAAAATGCGATTCAGCGGGTTTGTACTTCTTGCAGACGGGATGACTTTGCGTTTGCAAATTCGATAATATTATCCTTCTGGGACGTGTCGATATTCTTTGGAAACTTTGCCGTTTCATTCATTGTGTTGCGGGTGGGACGTTGTTTTCTCGCCACCTCTTATTATCTCTGACATTCAATCGTAGCGGTAAAGCCATATCGCGCGAATTACGCTCATTGACTTTATATCGTTGATGTTCGCGCTCCGGGTTAATCGATGGATCATTCTTTCGGTTAAATGGTGCTTGTGCTAAACCGCCGACTGTGAAAATGAATCATCGACCATTTCGTTGCTGGGAGACCTCTTACGGCGCGCGTTTCGGCATGCTGTATTGGATCTACGGGCTTGATATCAGAATACTCTTGCGACGGAGATCATTCTATCGGACGACGGCTAAAGGACATTGCCTTTCGATGGGTTTTGTTGACTTGATCTTTGTATGGTTTGAAATACAGAGTCCCACGTCGTGATTAAACCGTCGACCAACGGTTGAAAAATTTAGCATCTGAGAAAAAATCAATTGACCGCTAAATCTTCAGTGCTCGATTAAAGATATCATTTCTTAGTGATATATGTGGATGATAATCATTATCAGCGAGATGACCAAGACCATCTCCATCTGCTCAAAATTCTTTCTTGAAATAATTTATACAAAGGACTTGAGGACCTTTCAGAACACTCTTGACATTAAATTATAAATAACGAAGCGGATAACTAAATTAGTGAATAGATGCTGTGATCATATTATCAGTGAAGTGAGATAAACCATGGATTATCTGGTTCATTGTATGACAAAGTAAACATTGGGATCAGAAGATATAAAAACTGGTTGAAAAATTGATTCTTTGATCAGATGATCCAGGATATTATAAAACGAGTGGATGCCAAACTTCGCCATATGCTATCGATAGTTGAATCAGTTGGCGTTGAACTGGAGTTAATATTGCGCGCAGAAAGGCCGGAACCATTATTTATCTGACAATAAATGAAATGACGGGGTTCGGAATAATGCGGTTCTTCAGTTGGGGACGCGGATCCGGAGGATGAAGAGTCTTTTTCTGGGATGGGCGGCGATATTCAACGACGAGGATGCGGTGGAGGACGGGATGTTGAGGATCGACGCCTCGGATCGTGATGTTGTGAATACCAGCGATGGCACGATCCACATATCGTGGTCTGTGGCGTCAACTCTTGTGAAGTGAAACATTCGAACCGATCCCGCAACTCTAGTAATGGCAGTTTACCGCTGCAGCCACTTCAATCGGCGCCATGTTCGCCGACGGGCCGACGTTTGAAGACCGACGGCATGGACGCGGTTTGTGGAGAAGTATAACAAACGATTCTATCAGGATCATGTGAAATTGAGCTGTTTGATGATATCTTTACAAAGGCTCTAAAATGGGAGTGGACCATTATCTATATAACATATTAATGGATTCTGTCATATGAGAGCAGGGAGTGTTGAAAGCAGCTTTATTCAAGGAAAACTCATATGAGTTATAATCTATGAGGCTTGTACCAAGTTTATGTAATTTATTATGAAAGGTTGGAATTAGTTTTATATATATATATATTCTGGTCCAATAAAACCAGAAATTCATTCCTCATTCTTTAATAACCTTAGTTAATATCATTGATCTGATAAATAAGAATTTTTTAATTGGGATTGAGAAGCATAAATGTTGATTGAGATATTCAGTTAGCTCATCTTATATGATCTCTCAGATAAAAATCTTCTCGTTAATCTTCATGATATGAGATGAGGAAGAAGCGTCGTGTATTTATATTTAGTTGAAGGTGTTTCAAAGGCTATCTTCTTTTAAAAATATATTTTTCATGTTTAAAATTAAATGCAGCATCTTAGCATCTCCGTTAAAGATAAAAAAAAGGCGCGCGATAGGAAAAGACTTTCTTTACTGTTCTTTCAGCCAAATACGATTTTAAATTCATCTAATAAACAAGTACAGAATTTTCCTATCAAAGTTTCCTTCTTATTCCATGAATGGCATTTGTGAAGAGTTATGTTTCTAAAGTTGGACAGACTTGATAACATTGTGGATCTTATCAGGTGTATGGTATGGAATATAAGATTGGAATTTTATTCAGAACTCATTCAGTTTTGCTGGAAGAAAATCATTTGCTTTGGCTGACATTTAGTTGTCAGAGTTGCGGAATCAGATGGGGCGAATAATGACGTTGACTTGCTGTTGTTTTGACGTGTTCAACGTCGTATTATTATGATGTTGCGCCTCAAATGATTGCTGATAATTATGTGACGCCATCAAAACTCATTTGCATTTTCTCGATGAATCGTTATTATTTCTCATTTATGACGTGGTATCTTCGTGAAACGTAACAAAGGCTCGCCATCGTGAACCAATACCAAAACGCGACGCGAATCGAGAAGGATGCGGATGAGACCGATCGTACACCGGATCGACTGCTGAATCACCTGCTCGTCTTTGACGACCAAAGTTTCTGTATTAAAAAATGAAATGAATGATTTTTGCTGGAGTTCAGAAGCGGCGTCGATGGACATAACCAACGACAAATGCGCGCTAATTTGTAACGATTCGCTCTGCGCTGGTAAATAGTGATGTTATTGAATTATGTTCCTGTTAATATAACTTCTTACAAAATATTACCGCGTTGCTGCAGAGCCGAAGCGCGAAGCCGAGAGGCGAAACTCTCAACAAGGAAGATTGTTCCGGACGAGGAACGGCGAAAGGTGTTTGGCGTTGTTCTGGATCTGTCTTTTGATCGTTGATGATCTTCGCGGCCTGACGGGACCAAACGGACGACAATGCTATCAATTAAAATAACGCCCAGGCGTGTCATTCACAAGTAATTCAGTATAACTGACCATCACCTCCAGACCAACGCCTCGGTTGGATGGTTTCAATCGCCCGGTATGGCGTGCGATTTTCTTTGCTGGGACAGCTTAGTTCTGAGTCTTTCGCTTGTTTCGCGGATTGTTGACGTCTGAACGCGCGCGGGTGGTAGATGGTTTCCGCGCGTACTCAAAAATAATGATTGCAACAAAGACCTCCTGAGAGGACAACTTTCGGTGCTGTAGCGCATGTTAACAGGCCGTGGAACTGGGACTCTGTTTGAGGCTTAGGCTGGTTTAAATCAAACAAGACTATTCTTGGAGGGTGCTCAAACACCCATTCCACCATGGAAATAACCTACGGAAGCAGCCAAAACAACAAACCATTTGATGGACGTACCCGAGTTGAATGAACATCAAATGGTTCAGTGGTTGACTCTCATTTTTTTTGAACAGTATCAAAAGAGTCAGTTGGTCTGGGTATTTATCATTCATGACAATTTGCAGGACTTTTGAACTCTTACAATGTTTATCTTGATTCTAAAGTTTCTTCTTCAGGATTTGATTCTCTATTTGGATCATTGGCTGTAAAAGTTGTAATGTTTGGAACTGTGTGACAATCAGACTAGTTTGGGGCCTCAGACTTCCATCAGAAAAATTCTGTGGATTCTGTTTGAACAGAACAGTATTCTATGAGGCAAAATGGTTTACAGATGTTTTTAAACACTTGTTTGACTCAATGATCTTGATTGCATTTTGTGGCGCATTTGAGATAAGAAACATAATAAACAACATTATGGATCCCATCAGGGTGAGTTCTTTCAGTGTCATGCTGTGTGAGCTTAGAAGTTCAGATGTTAACAGAAAAGATAATTGCTAATAATTAATGAAATTCTCTTTGAAGTGCCGATCAGGATGGTCAAGATCTGAATGCATCAGAAACTCATATGGATCTTTGGTTGGATAAATCATTAGACAAAATAGACCAGATGATGGATCATCTATATGTGGGTTCCTCATTGACATTTCAGTGATCAGTGAGACCTTGATAAATATGAAGAAACATTTTGCATTGGTTAAATGATTTTGTTCCTATCATCTGGATAACCATAATACAGAACTATTGAAAAGTTTGTGGGTTAAGTTTGTTCTTTGGAGGTTAGAAGTTCTTGGCAAACTTTGGCGAAACATTCACATCAAAACGAAAAGTTGGTGCTTTTTTGTTGTGTAAGTACCGAATGTTGACGGATCGAGATATCTTAATATCGGATTATATTCCATTGTTCGATAAACTTTGAATCAAATTCAAATCGATGGCGTCAGTTATATTCTTGTTCAAATCTTGAAAAATCGTACTCATTTTGGCGGCATTCATTGTGGTTTAATACAGCGCCTCTATTGTTAATTAATATCTTTCTTTCTGTTGCGTGTTTAACGTGGATAACGAATCGGATGTTTTGGCGGGTTCGCGTATCTGACTTTGATCGCGGGCGGTTGTGTTCTTTGGATGGAACGTTAACACAAAGATCTTGACGATCGATAATGATCTTCTTTGCGTTGACGAGATAAAAATCTCAAACTCGTTTATTCTTCGAGATCATTGTTGTATCGTGGAAGCGAGGCTATTAAAGACCTGAACTGGCATTATAACTAGCCTTTAACTGTGCGGCGCGATAAAGGCGACAGAAGGCGGTTGAGATGAGGATCCATCGTTCAGACCGCGGACCGCCGGCGCGAAAGGAAACTGAGCCGGGTTGAACGATCTTTCTTGCGGAAAGATAACCGTGTGTGCGCGACGGTTCATTCGTTGTCTGTTCGCCATCTTCGTTCGTCGATCCCGCCATTAATGAATCGACGGAAGAACGCTACTGTGCCGACGACGTTGCCGGCATTGGTTTCTGATAATCTCGCGATGATGGACCGCGGTTCGTTGATACGAATGTTGAATCGAATCGAATCTTGGATAAGTTATCGAGTTTGGTTGGCAAAACGATCTAATCTGTCATGAATCTTAAATCTTTACTCTTCGTGCATTCAACTCAAAACAAAAGTTCGGTTGTTAACCAGATGATATCTGACTGTATTTTGTTAATTGTTCACTTTGTTCTGCGGCGAGGAGAAGGCACACATGCGCGCGCGTATGCACTCGCGTAAAGCGCGATATTTGAGCGTTGGTTTGGGGTTGCTTGAGGAAAGATGACTTAAGTTAAAATTATCAACAATTAAATCTTTGTTAATCTTTTCCTGTTTTTCGTAACAAATGGATCAGGGGAGAAGGAAGGACAGGAATGTTGAAGTCGAAAACGGGAGACTTCTGTTCTCAAGGGTGAAGTAACGAAGATATCGTTAAATATCCAGTCAAAACCAAATAATGATCGTTAAAATGGTAAAGCAGATCAGGTCGAAGGAACGATTCATCCAGACTCATGGGCGGAAGCCTTGAGGTTTTCAGGGCGAGTTTTCCTTCATTGGTTTGAACGGAAGTATGTTATCGTTATATTTGTAAGATGAACTGTGTTTGAGTTAAAATTCAGATATTTAAATAAAAATGATAAGGCGAGATAATTCAGACTATGGCTTTTTGTTGGAAATATAAGTGATCTCCGTCGAAAATCCATGTTTCAGACATCAGTTATACAGTTTGAAGGAAATTGCGGGGTTGCGGCGCTTTGTGCTTCTTCGGACGCATCTACTACCGTGGTTTCGGCTTCAGCATCTGACGGCGATCAATAATAACGGTCAGACTCAAATCTAAATAATCGTGTACAAGGATGGAAAGAACTCATGGGGTGACATTGGCGATGTGAGGCGCATTTACAATAATCCTCTTCCGGAAAGCGGTTCAAATATGATCAGACGGGAGAGTAAAGAAGTCAGGAGTTGGCCGGGTGGGTTGGTTTGACCTTAATGCGAGACAGATTCTTCTTGATTTAATCTTCGTTATGATTATGATTTCAACTGTTAAGTTGTTCATCAGTTTCGAAGATGATATCAAGAGTTTCAGGACATTTGTTTATTATCTTCAGGTATATTTTATAACATAATGTGAGATGTTCAATTATATATTAGTGAATAAATATATGTTTTATATTTTGTTGGTATCTGAGACAGTATTCAGGCAGGACTTATGGGTTTAAATCTAATCTAACTGATGAGAGGCCAGTTTGCTGTTTGCTCGTCATTTTCAAATAGTGCTATCAGGATCAGAACTCTAAAATTGAATAAATAGTATGTTACTTGGATAGTTTGGCAAATATCACGTGTTTTTGTTTTAATTATTTATAAGTTTAAAGCCACCTCTCTCTCCTCTCACCAGCTATTTATTTCCACTTAATGTTTTAGAAAATATAAGAGTTTTTAAAATTAGGTAGAGCTAAATTGCGGAACGGAAAAAAACTTCAAAAAATGTCATGTTTTTCTATTTTATTCTTCAAACTCAATAAACGAGGGACAGATGAGTGTTGATTGACAAATTGAAAGGGTTCAAGTGTTTGATTAACGATGAGGGCTTAAAAATGAGGACCTAGTTTCTAAATAATTGTGGTGATAATGTTGTCTGTAAACAAGTAAAATGAAACACTATGAACTATATTTTAAGTTTTAACATGGTTGCAGACTAATTCAGTTGTTTTGGCGCGCATTCTTAATATATGATGGGGCATTTGGCGTCAAAGGCGAGGATAAAGAGGATGGGGTTGAATTATTATTGGGTGTTTCTTCATAATCTTAAGTAAACCAACAAAATCTTCAGTTTTAAATATAGTTGTTCATTCATGCAGAATAGAAAAACTATTTTAATCCACCCCACAATTAATGAAAATATCAGTTTCTGGGTTTTCTTATAATGATGATGGATGTTTATAGATGAAACTAAGTTGAAAGAATCAGATAATCGAATGGGCATTATGGTTAAATGGGTGGAGAGTGATGTGTCTGTTTATCGTTTTCAGATAGATCTTAAGATCTTGAAGATCAGTTCATATCAAGATAATATACGTTGTTTGTTTCTGCTTTTTTGGAAGCATTTTGGTGACTTGGTGGATGTGGGGCAGAAATCGAGGACGGTGTGGTCGATAACAATCGCCGTGTGTAGCCATAATCAATCAGCAAAACTAACGACCGATCCATTACGCGATATCAGTTAATGTGGGCGTATTGGCGGACCGACACCCATGGTCGTTCAAATCCGTTTTGTGTTGTGTATACTCAAAATAATTCTGAAAATTGTTCTCTCTTTGCTGAACAGACGTATCGTTTGGTTGGGACGACCGGATTCTCGTGTGAATCAACGAAATAAAGAAATTAATCTTCATGAAAGCAATAGAAAATCGGCATTGTCTTTGAGACAACGATGTTGTACAGATAAGAAAAGCGATAATGATATAAGTGGTGGACATGAAGGCGATGGCGAATCGTTGCTAAGTGACAATCGCTAAAAATAAATAAACTGTGTTGCGGTGTGGAACGATGGAAAAACCAAACTACTATGAAAGAAGATGACCAGTTGATGGTTGGATCGTAGCTGGCAGATTACGCACCTAACATACAAGGATCAAATATTTGAGAAAAGAGCTGGACGAAGGTATTTTGCTGAATATTTGTAAAACTATTAACCTGAAACGTATCAGTGGATATCAGTTTTTCTTTGAGGTAGCAATGTGAATCTGAATAAATCAATGCCTCCCCCTTTGATTCACGTAAATAACCAAACAAACCCTAACCCGCCGCTCGCCATATATATGAAACAGAAATATTCTAACTTGCACCAAATGTAATGGGGAAGGACTGGTTGGATCTTGAAGTGTTTACCTCATGCTAATTAAATGTTTTCAAATCAGCAAAACAATAAATAATATTTATTTTAGATTGTAATTAATATAGTTGGGATGAATTATAGATATCACTTGGTCTTGTTACAATATTAATTGATATATCAAGTCAAATCATTATGTAAAAATAACGGATAGTGAGGGGTTGTGCTCTGCATGTTGCTGCTGCGCAGAGCTTTAGTTTCTTGATAAAAAGTGTCATGAGCGACAGAAGGTTGATCAACTGACTTTGAGTATCCTCCTTGCCCCGTATCAGCCTCGCCATTTATAGGCCCATATGGTTTCGCCAATTATGATTTTGGCTGTTTAGCAACAACGGGCGATTATCAAAAAAAGTCAAGATAAAAATGGTCGGGTTGCCAATTGATGTTTGGATTATATCGGGATCTCAAAATAAATTTACGACGATCGGAAATTTAATCCGGGGAAGGATTTCATTTCTGGAGTGAATCTGGAAAATCGACAAATCAATCTGGTTAAATCGTTATTTTTCACATTAGGTGATCGATCAGCGTCCGGTATGAGTGGATGATGACGGTTTTGTTGTTTGCGTTAACCATTGACATCTGGGATGTAACAAATATTAAAGGCGTGGCTTTAGTTTGCTGAGGTATCTTTGATATTGTTGATCTGGCGAAGACGTTGCGATAAATATTACGAAGGAAACAAATGGATTAATAATAAATATCTCAGGACAAAGAAACTTTGGACCATTATTCTTTGCGGGATTGCCGAGTTTGGAAAATCGTGATGTTCCGTTGAATCGGGACTGAAATCATTCTGATTTGCCAATATTCAGGATCTCTTCTAATATTATCGGATCGCGTCTGAATCAGTTATATGCTCAATCAATCGGTTTTGTTGCTCAGATATTTGTCTTGCCGAATCGGGGTTTGAAGCAAAGTAAGGTTTGTGGAGGACTCTTGGAATAAATATCGGATAGTTATCTGAAAATCAGATCAATATATCAGAGAAATAACATGAATCAAACTTTTATGTCTTGGCTGCGTTTCAAAAGCGGGACATTGGACCAGTTTTACTGAGCGACGTAGTTGAAAGTTTTTCTGTATTTTGACAGAATAATTGGATAGAAGAGAGTCAGATGCATGAAATCAAAGAATAATAATATCAAAATAGTTTAAGGTTCTGATTATATTATTATGAATTGGCCGGACAACAAATAATGGGTTATGATAGTTTAATAAACAAATTATATCGTAATATAAAATATTGAACTTAATTTTTTAAATTCAAACAAATCGGAAACTTGTTCATAACGAGCGAATGTTAACCGCTCATTCTTAAAGGACGGTTAATATCAGACGATCGTTGCTGCTCAGTGGGCTTGTTTGTATGGTGCCGGGGACCCTCTTCGAATCTGAATGTGAACTCGATCATCTTGTTGGTGTCGATATACCAACCATTGAGTTGATGTTTAGTTTTGATGTTTATGAGTGTGTTTATATTGTATCTTTATTAGTGTTACATACTAGAAAATAAGTGGATCAGATCTTTCAAACAACAGGTGGATAAAATCTCTTATGAACATATCTCTATATTTGTTATATTAATAAACTGGTTCTATAAATGATATAGTTTATTTTGTTTTTGAATAATTTAGTTGTTTTATTAGAAACTGGGTTGTTTTATATTGTGATGTTGAATTGAATAATATATTTAGTTAGATAAGAAAACCAAAATAAATATATTATAATATGGTCTATATGTATTATAGTGGTACCTAGTATTATGAAAATTATGGAGGTTTTGAAGCCAGGTTGTGTGTTATTAATATGATATTGTTTATAATCTTCGATAGTTTTAGTGATTTGATATGTGTTTTTTTATAAGATCATGTAATTGAATCAATGAAATTATTTTATTTAAAAAAATATATAGACCATTATGGAACATAATTTTTTATTATTATACGTTTTAACCCGAAAATGAGAAACTCGCACATATTTTTTAAAACCATTTAAAAAAACGGTTTGAGTTGTCGAGCTTATTTTTGTTTTATTTTAAATAAAAAATATAAGCACTTAAATGTATTTCTTGATAAGAAAATGCAGTGCAAGGAAAGCAAGGGAGTCAGATTCTTTATCAGGGGAAGGAGTCTGATTAAGCATGTATTTTCTGTTTTTAAAGTGGAATCATTTACATTCAAACAAACAAGCGAAAATCGTCTGTGACTAATCGATCAATGGATACCTAGGCGTCTCAAACCCATAACAACAAAATGGTGTAAGCACCATAATACACACCATTTTCCTCTCAAACCCTTTACATCATTTTAACACCAAAAAATATTCATTTATATTCTTTTTATCTCATTTTATATTAATTTTTAAATCTCAACACTATCTATTTCACCAAATTGCCCTACATATAATTTTTTTTTTTACATATTGATCAAATATCTATGTTGTATTTTAAAAAGTTGTAAAAGCTATATTCAAAAGTCTAATGATACAATATATTCTATAAATTCAAATTTGCATTAACATATAATTTTGAAACAACATATTACTAATGTTGCATAGTTTCAAAAATGTCAAAAATAAATAAACATTAATAAATATATCGAAATAGAAGAGACTTTATTTAACCATTTGAATTGATGTATTCCTCCACAAATGATCAATTAATACATTCTGAAGCGCAATGTAGGCATCTTTGTCTTTGATTTGTGCATGGCGTCACGATAAATTGATTAAAATCTCATAGTTTCATCTTATCTTTCGAGCTACAATCTTGGTATTGCCCATCTTCATTTAGTGCATTAAGGGATCATTCATCCCCTCTATTATCATATTATGCATAATAATGCATGTAAGTCATTATATCATGTAAGACATTGGGCGATGAATTGTTTGCACAATAGTGGCCCACTTTGGTATATACTACTCCAATTGAAATAATAACCCATGTTATATTATTTTCTTTAATAACATACTTAGCGGGAGGGGCAATACAGCTAGCTCAAATTAGAAAAAGATTAGATGATTCAACACATTGATGTCTTTGTTAGTGCACGGCATACCAAATATACGCTACGCGGATCGAAAATATAATATGTTATAAGCAAGAATAATAGTTAGTTCCTCGACCTTATATTCATCACACTTCCCATGCTGATTGGACAATTTTTCCATTCAATGCATATAATCCTAAGTTGCCCAACATTCTCGAGAAAACCCTTATTTGTTTACTTGATATAAAGTAGCCTGACAATGTCATTAGCAGTAGGTGTTCTCAGATATTGCTATGCAAATATCTCCACAATAGCACGACAAAATCGTTTCATACTTTCAATTGTTGTTGACTCACCTATTTTAATATACTCGTCAGTAGCATCTGTAGGTAGCCCATACGCCAACATTCGAAACACGGCTGTTACTTTTTGTATAGTAGATAATCCCAATCTACAAGTGCCATCCCATGATTGGTGGAAGTAATTGTCACATGATTTTTAACGCGTAACATCTGAAAAGGAACAAATCTAAGTGACATCCAGATGTCTTGGCCGAAACATGTTATCGGCATAAGCGTGGAGTTCTCGGCTTAAAATAATCTCGATAACGATTATGATCCCGCAATTTCACGATCGGTTAATCACTATATGACCGGGGAGGCAAGGCCACCATGGATCACTTTGTTTGTTGATCGGATAGTTAGCAAAATCATGTTTTGCTACTAATTGCATGACAATCTTTCTTGATTCGCGTTCGTTTTAAATATTCATCACTAAATTATCATCATGTGAAGAAGAAGTTGATGATAAATATGATGTACTTCGATATCAAAATTCATTTTTTGAGCGAGGAAAAAAGAAAGGCAAATTTGTAGAAGATGGTTTGAGAAGGTACAAAAGGAAGAAAATTTGTATCAGGATAACAATTAAGAGCATGAAGTTTACATTGTAGTGGAGCATCTTTGTTTATAAATGATCATATGAATTAATCCAACGAGTTACATGTGGTCATAAAATGCATCAATGGTTTTAGTTTTGTTAGTACAATTTTAGAATCTCTTGTCTTAGATAAGATATAAAGTACATTTAGATTCAGCTTTAACAAATTTCCATAAATTTCAATCAATTTTAGAGTAATCTCAATGTCGTAGACAAGATGTAAAAATTTGTTTAGATTCTCAGCACAACAAATTTCTAAATTTAAATCGAATTTTACTAGAATACCGATATCGTAGACGAGATGTAAAAATTTGTTTAGATTCTCAACTGTAAATTTTCATAAATTTTAGAATCTATATGTCTTAACAAATCTCCATAATTTTAATCAATGACTACATTTGGTCGTAAAAAATCATCCAGAGATTAAATTCGTTAGTACAAATTTAAAATTGCTATGTCTTGGATAAGGTGTAAAGTTAATAAGCTTTCGGTTATAAATAGCACTCCTCAATTTTATTTGGAAATCAATGTATTGGTATCTTCTTGCTCCTAACTACTATATTCTCGAAATAAAATCAATTGTTAAGAAAAAAACATGACTTCTCGATCTTGGATACACTATTAGTGAAGATGTGCTACTTTGTCAAGTATATTTAGATATTTCTCAAGACCTTACTATTATGGGTAGATACCCGATCTGCGAATGAATTTGTCGTGTGGAGCTAAAGTACAATGAACCGGCAATGACATTTAGAGTATCGTAACATCACGTCAGTCCATTCTGAATGGATACTATTAATCTTTGAAGTGAAAGGCCCAGATAGATTAATACGAAACAAGTAGAATTTGAATCAGTGGTGCTTGAGAGAAAGATATATTATTAATTATTATATAAGTTTTTTTTTTTAAATACATTACTATTAGGGGCTTGATATTTAACGTAATGTTTACACTAATTTGCGATTAGATCGAGCAAAGTGTTATTCATGCAAGAACCTAAGTACCAAACGAGGTTTAAATTTGATAATGTTTGGAATATAGTTAAGGAATTTTGAAAAGTTTAAGATAAATCCCTCTTGCAGAGACAAGTTTGCTCGAAAACAAAGCCCCGACATAGAGCATCGGTTGTCTGTCCCGAGATAGTCACACTGCGGAATCTCAATGCTCGATCTCTGGATTATCGTCATCTCCTCCTACTTTAAATGATGATAATGTTGGTGGTAAGCTGTCAAGCGACCTATTGGGAATGAAAGCTAAATTGAAAGGAAAAATGATGAAGGAAATGTCATCTATAATTAGCTATTTGAAGAGAAGGAAATCGGCGACTTTTGGAGATGTTTAAAAAGACAACTTTGGACAGGCAAGAACAAATGAATATCCAGCGACAAAATTTATCTTTCAGGAAAAGGAAGGAAGAAAATAAAATATTATTAAAGATTTCGAATTCTATGATCCAAGCGTCGTGAGTATTTTCGAGTGAACAAATAAAATTATACAAAAAAAAGAAATCAACGAAGGTCTTCATCAAGCTTTTAGCAACTATTTGATGATATTGGAGGATCTGGATCTGATTTACCACATGCACTAATTTGCTAGTGTAATCGAGTTTTTAATACGGATGTAGTGCGAAAATAAAAAAAATCCGTAGTCAACATCGAGTTTCAAAAATTTAACCAAAGTAGTGCGTATGGTACAGGTGGCAAAGCCGGCATTCCCAACGCCGGTTTCAGTAAATTAAAAATGTCAATTGCCGGCACTACCAACGCCGGTTTCTAATATTTAAAAAACTCCAATGGCCGGCATTACCAACGCCGGCTTCTGAATTCTAAAAAACCCGACGCCCTCCCCTTCCTTTCTCCCTTCCCTGCTTTTCTTCTCCTCCTTCCTTTATTTTCTCCCTTCCCCCGGTTTTCTTCTCCACCCGATCCCACATCCAGTCTCCACCACAGCCCACCTCGGCGACGGCAAGTGTTCATCAGCCTGCAGCCAAGTAAAAGCCGCCCCTATTTGAGGTTTGTGCTCTGTCCATTTAGGTTTCCTAACGATTTGGGAGTGGGTTCATTTAGGATTTGATTTAGGATATGGTTTGTTTTTCGTTTTTGGGGTGTAGTTAGTAATGGGTATCTTCCCATGACTCTGATCTTGGATCAGGTCGGATACATCTGTCTTGTTTTTGCAAGACAGACACCGATCACACTTAGTAGATCTGGGGCTTAGTCGTGGTGTTCTTCAAGGCATATGGATATTAGTAGTTGTAACATGTAATTTAACACATAACCACTTTAAATTTGTATGTTTCGTTTGGTTTGCGGCAAGGAATCCATATCCCTCGACAACGGATGAGGCTTTCATGTCCTATGTGGAGGATGGATGTTGGATCCCGGCCATGCGTGATTGGAGTGCGGATTTTACGGTATATTCCAGTTTGGGCCGCATCAGCGATCGATTGGCCCTTATCACCTCTTGAGTGAGAGATGGCGACGAGACACACTACGTTCCATGTGCCGATGGGGGAGATGGCGTTACGCTACGGAGGTGTCGCCATCACTCCTTGGCTCACGTATCCATGGTCGGCGATCCAGCGGCACATGTGTGCGTTCGATGTAAGGCGTTTGTGCGTGGAGTTGCTTTCGGCGTCATCCCACCGTAGATGCTATTCAGAGTACTATCTCCTTCTAGGTGGTTTATGTTTGCAGTTATCCACCCCGCCACCTGGTGCAGATGATGTCACATTAGAGCGCTGTGCGCGTGGGTTCATCTTAGCGCTTCTTGGATCCTTCTTGTTTGAGACCCAACGAAGGGTGTGATAGTTCCCATTTTCTATCTACCTCTTCTTGAGATTTGCCTTCACAGACCTTATAGTTGGAGTGGTGCGGCCACTAGCACATACATGCGCGAGGTTATGCGAGGCCGGCTTGGATAGTCGTGGTATTAGCGGTTTAATATTACACTCCGCTCCACAGGTATGTAATGGCGGGAATGTGTGTGTTGTGTATGGATGAATTGGGATGCTTGCCCTTATTACTCATAATTAAACTATTAGAGGTCATTGAGACTTGTTAGTGGATATTTGTACATGTTGTATTTTGGGTAGACCTCCTCGTACAAAGGAAACTCTACCCGATTTTCGTTAAATTATGGGTCCCGTAAAGGGAAATGATTTATAATTTTTTCCCTTACGCAATATATAAACTTCATTATTTTTACCCACTTTCGCATTGTTACGTACCGGTATGGTCATGGCGGAGGAAGCGCACGTCGGGCGTGCAGATTTTGGTGACCCATGCGATCCCTAGCACCACCACCCGCTCGGGCCTTGCATGATCACGAATGTAAATCGACTAGTGATGGTGACCTACGTTTGTCACGGCCGGATTACGGGACATCTCGAAGGTGAGCAGTCTGGTGCTTCCGCTCGGGTGTAGGTGGAGAGTACGCTGACCGCAGTTGCATAACCACGTCGGGTGTCTTTATCTATCTTAGAGATCAATTTAGATCACCTTGACACGTCCGGAGTAATGTTTATGTGAAACTTTATGGTTCTATATTAATTATATTTCATATTCTTGTGGAAATTTATTGACATAAAGTGTTCGCATAGATGTCATGGCGACATACGAGGAGAGTTACTTAACCGGCTCACGTATATTTGTAGCTAATGGCTCCCGGAGATATAGCGGGCCGTGTCACGCTCATATGTTTCGAGATTGTTGAGTGGCATCGTCCAGAGAGTGTCCTGCGGTAGTTTGGGATGCAACAAGAGATACCTCTAGCTTGCTCTTACGAGCAACAATTGCATCGATGGATGCACGTGGAGCGGCTTGCTTGGCTGTGATTGGGCGACTTTTATTACACCGTACATAGCGTGGGAGGCGCGGATAGGATCATCACTTCACCTATCTTTGGGTTTGATGGACTCATGATTCCTACATGCAGTGGTATCGTCGTATCACACGGCGTTTTTTGACACCACGACTGCATAGGGATGACATGAGGTTCATATACGGCCGTGTATGGATCTTTTCGTTAGATTCGATCATATGTACCAAATCTTGCCTAATTTTAATTAATAGATTATGTAATTCACAGTGTTTTCTTTGGTTATTTCGGATCGCCGCCATGGTGACATAAGCGGAGTGGCTCCGTTCGATGCCCTGGCACGCTTTATCGACGCCACATCATATTGCACGATCGGTGTTACGGTCGGTGAAGACCGTCGCATCGCCGGGCCTCGGGAGGCCGACATCAACGCTAGGCCATTTGTGAGACCTCCGGTCTCGTCACCATCACGTGTACGGCCAGTTCGAGGGTAGAGGGAGGGAGAGGGAGAGGGGGAGGGGGAGTTGATCGGCGGGGTCGTGCTGAGATGATGGCGCGAGGGTCATTGTCGAGGCGGTGTGATGGATGCGAATGCCTTTTGGCCGTATACTGCCGATACCCTCTATGCTACTACTCACGTAGTTTATACCCCACACCTACACATCACCTTCCGCCACCCACTCCACGACAGTAGCATCACCTTTCCTACCCACTCCACGTTTGCGCATCACCTTCCTACTCGCGTTCTGCATCCATTCCGGCCTCCCACAGGACTTACATGTAATACCTTATCTCCGGTCTCAGCCAGGCATTACCATGGCATTAGATGTCAACATCGTCATCATTTACCATCTCGCCCATTGCATCCCACGAGGATGATACCATAAATTGACATATTACGAGTGGGGTTGGCTTCCAGTGGCGACCTCGATATGACGTATACATGGCTTCTCCATCCATAGATCACCTCGCTCCATCAGCTTCCGGCTCCATTAAACTCCGTGACTCCTCGACTCCCTTCACGGACTCCGCGGGATACATTGAATTACGTAATTTGTTTTATTTTAGGCGCCATACTAAGAGAAATATAAAGCGCGGAATGTATGGGACACATTGATACATATTATTTTTTATATATGATATTACAGCATAAATGTTTTTAATATATTTACATGTTTTCGTGTATGCATGATGCTTGGGTTAATTTTAGTTTGCAGGTTGAATTATTTTTAATGTGAATCAAAATTTGACATTTTTCATTGTCTTCCATCATATTTTTATAGTTAAATCAAATTGGTTGGAGTCAACCATAATCTGAAGCGAAACATGAAGACTCGAGAGCGGGGCGTTGGGCAACAATGAGAATTTTCTTATTTTAGTGTGAAAAAAGATAATAATCTAATAAAATATTTTTATAAGAAAAATTGGAAAAAGGACAAGGTCTGAAGAAGAATGAAAACAAAAAATAAAATATCCACCCCAGATGCCATTAAAATGAAATGGAATAGATACAATTACATTTACCATAAAAATGCCTGAAATTTTTTGGTGCTATGGTAATAATAACAAGATGTGTGTTTTTGCAGGTGCTTAGGCACTCCATCTCCAAAATAAGTGACTGTGCATACATCTTTTACGTCCATCTTCAAGAATGTCGACACCAACGGCATAGGAATTTGGAGTGCTGAAAAGCACTACATTATTATAATTTGCTTTGGATGATATTCAACAAAGACTTGAAAAGTTTGACATGAAAGACTAGCAGTCAAATTAATTAATATTAATTTATTAATTTATCTTTCTATCTTCTGTTGGTTTCACATGATAAAAATACAATTAGAAATAAAATCCGGAGCAGGCGTTGGGAGTGCAGGTTATTGAGGTTTAAAAAAATCTCTGGCTTAAGTTAGTAGTGCGAGCTTTGATATTTTAAAATGAAGAAAGCCAGGCGTTGGGAATGCGGCTTTGCCACTATTATGACAACTCACTTTGGATTTTGAATTTTGAAACTCGATCTTATTCTGGATTTTATTTTTCGATGAATTACATCAGTACAAAACTCTGTCGTCTAATATTATTCTCTTTATATGTTTTGTATTATGTTATATTTTCAAGTGTTTAGGTTTAAGTGCTATTTCATATTATGTTAGTGTAAGTGTATTTGACAAACTATGTTTGCCTAAATATTATTGAGCTTAATATTCATGTTTAATTTCAATATTGTATGATTTTAATCAATATTATTAAGTATTTTTAATATTAATATTTTTTGTTATAATTAAGATTTTGTATAATTTACATTATTTGTTCTGTATAATTTACCATAAAATATTATATTGAGATAAAAGTAAGATTTTAATTATTTGGCACAAATAAAATAAACTTTTATTATTCAAAATATTAGATGAGCATAAATTATAAGGTTATAATATTTAGGTTCTTTATAAATTTAAAAAAATTAAAGGAATGACTAAAAAAAAAGAATGGTGAATGAATGGTACAACCTCAGATTTGGTGGTCAGTATTCGTTTACGCAAATTTTAATTGAAATGAGCGTGGGTTGGAGGTACAAATTTTCCATAGTTGGTGATGAAGTAAATGTGGGAAATGGTGTAGGTTGGAGATGGTCTAAGAGCCAATAAATATGATAGAGCAATCTGTAGGATATATATAAATGAATAAACATATAAATAAATAAATAAGCAAAGTCAAATGAGAAAAATATGTACTTGAGTGGCGAATCGAGAGCACTATCAATGGAAAATTATATTAGTCTGATGTAATCTAGCTATTAGCGACAATTAAATTTTGATATAAATCATATGTCAAATTATTTATTAAATATTCATGAAATGTCGTTCACAAGCCATTTTATATGTTACACAAATTAACTCTCAAACATTCAATTTTATATGAATTGTATAATTAATAATGTGTTTTAAATGTTTGAAATTGAAAATTTAAAAATTAGAAGTTTGAAAATTGAGAATTTTGAAATCAAACCGAAGTTTGAGAATTTTGAATTGGGATTTTAGAAATTGGATATTGAAATTAAGAACTTTAGTTTATAAATAGATTTGAAATTTATAAATTTTAAATTAAATTTGGGAGACTTTAAATTTGAAATTGGGGGAATTTAGTTACAGAATTGAGAATTTTGTAATTTTGAAATTGGAAGCTTGAATAATTTAAATGGAAGTGGGAGACTTGGGTTTTGAAATTAGGATTTTGTAATTTTGAAATTATAAACTTTAAATTTTGAAATTTGAAATTATGGGACTTGGATTTTAGATTTAGGGCACTTGATTTTGAAACTATGAATTTTGTAATTTTTGAAATTGGAAAATTTAAAATTTGAAATTTGAAATTGGGAGAGTTAAATTTTGAAATTATGACACTTTATTTTTAAAATTGGAAACTTGAAAAATTGAAATTAGGAATTGAGGACTTAATTTTTGAAATTAGGACACCTAATTGTATAAATTGGGAATTGGTAATTTTAAATCGAACTTAGAGCACAGAGCTAAAATCGAGGGACTTAAATTTTGAAATTATGGCATTAAAAGTTTGAAAATAGCAATTTGTAATATAAGAATTAGAAACTTGAAAATTAGAAGCTAGAAAGCAGGGAAATTGAATTTTAAATTAAGAATTTATAAAAATAAAATAAATTTAAAATCAAAATTTAAAATGAGAAATTGGAAATTGGAAATGTACAAAATTTTAAATTGGAAATTTGACATTAGTTAAGGGTAAGAGTTTTGAGCTTTTGACGTGAATAGTGTATTTTGAATAAAAATACAAAATTTAATTTAGGTTTCAAAAAAATGATCAAAGTAGTGCGTTTGGCCACGTTGGAAGCAAGTTAGGGTTAATTCGTCGTTATTAGACTGTGACCTTTAACATTTTTAAGTTAGTGGTCTTGGTTCGCGAATTGATAATTTCCCGATAATTTGCCCAGGCGATCGTCCTTAGCAACAGCAGATGAAAAGTGGTCAAATATAATTTTGTGCTTATTACAAAGGCCGTCGTTGTGATTGAACTTAATTAAATTTAATTTTAATGTTATTTTCGTGATTATTACAAAAGCTTAATAGATTACTTCGTATATTCATTTCAATATATGAACGTATATTATAATATCCCAGTCGTCGTATAATTAAATTATTTGAATTATTGAAAAATATATTTGTAAATAACCGAGAATATAAAATTTATAATTTTTACAACAAGCACATCAAGTAGCACGAAAATTCAAATGAACACATAAGT
This sequence comes from Tetrastigma voinierianum, assembly GCA_016808115.1. Lineage (NCBI taxonomy): Eukaryota > Viridiplantae > Streptophyta > Magnoliopsida > Vitales > Vitaceae > Tetrastigma > Tetrastigma voinierianum. The sequence continues at coordinate 26,196 of JAEQBH010006332.1, read as the reverse complement.
TTAATTTTAAAAATTTGAATCAATTTATTTTCCCCAAGGTTACCCAGTTTAATTTATTATCATTTTATCTTTTGAAACATGGAATTTTGCATTAACCCTCAATTCACGACCTCCATGCATAAACCAAATGTTTTTGTTTTGAAAAACCTGGAGAATATAAAAAATATTAAATTTAGAGAATACTAAAATTGCGTTTTTTATGTATTAAAAACCCGCTGTCAAAGGGTAAATTTAGAGAGCGCTAAAATTGTGTTTTTGTGTTTTTAAAATTGTTATTAATAATAGTTTGAAAAATATGAGGCCTAAATCTAATTTTCTTATTTTTTATTGCATGCATTGTAAAAAAAATGAAATTTTTTTATAATACTTACAATTTAAAATTATTTTTTATAAGCGGTATATGTACTAAAAATAAAAACCTAGATGGCGCCTCATGCATAATCATGCATAATCTTCGAAAGACCTTGTATATCTTGAATCATGCATATATCAAAACATTTAAATATATTAAAACATTTCATACAAATGTTCGTATATAAAAATAATAACATGTATCCAATGAGTCAGCAAGATAGCGCCTTTATATTTTGTAGGGCGACGCCTAGAATAAGCGGCTTGTTGGGTAATAAGGTCACGTGGTACGAGGCCAGATGAAGGAGTTGATGGGTAAGGGAGGCGATGGAGCAAAAATTGGGCGATGGATGGAAGTAGTCGATGTCTGCGTCCGTCTGAGGTCCACGGTTGGAAATCTACGGCAGGTAAGGTGGATAGTGTCGTCAGTGGGAAGCCGTGTAATAGGATGGTAAAAGGTGTAGCGACAATGTGATATTTACTCTTATGAATTGTGTTCTGGCGGCCGGATAAGAGTACAAACGTGTAAGTGTGTGGGGAGTATGGAAGGTGATGTGTAAGTGTGTGGGGTATGGAATGTGATGTGTCAGTGTGTGGGGGTATGGAAGGTGATGTGCAAGTGTGTGGGGGTATAAACATCTTGGGTGAGGGGTAAGTATGGGAGGGTATTGAAGTAGGCAAAGTTGGCTCAAGTGTACCTATACCACTGTCATTGTCTGGACCATGACTTGGCCCACCATCTCAAGCATGACCTTGGTGATCAACTCCCCTATCCCTCTACTCGGAATGAAGTACGCATACATCTTTGGTGTGGATGACACCGGAGTCACAATTGATGGTCCAGTATGATGTCGAGCCTCCACGAGCATACTTGGCGATGCGATGGTCTTCTCCGTCCCGAACAACACCGATCGGGCAATATGATATTATGTCGCGCAGCCTTTGTAGGTGAGTAGCAAGCGGAAGCGTGGCTATGTTAGTCATGGCGCGATATGAGTGAACCAAGAAAATTATAATTACATAATCTATTGATTAAAATTAGGTAAAATATTTTAGAAACACGTGACTCTAAGCTTACAAAGCATGAATAGTACCGCATTTGTAGTAGGGAACCTCATATCATCCTATGCGTGGTGGTGTCATAAACGCCTTATGTCGACAATACCCTTTGCATGTATGGATCATGGAAGTCAGTAGACCGCGCGGGGTGGGGCAGTGATCACTAACCGCTCGCTTATTTGAGAATACTATGTACGGGGCGCGTCATTAGCCACAATCATTAGTGTGGTCCACGATGCATCCACTCTATCATTTATTCTTTCATGGAAGCGGTTGGAGGTATGTCTAATGCCTTGGCCCAGTGCGAAACTGCTGCAGGCGATCTTGGCTGTAATCTTGAAACATATGAGCGGTGACATCGTCGCGGATCTCTTGATGTTAGCGGATATATGGAAGTTGGTCGTGCTCTCCCACCTAGGCTAACATGAAACCTACATGAACACTTGATCATCGATAAATTTTCTGGGAATATGAATGAAATTAATATAGAACCATAGCACCATATACCATTGCACGATCGAGTGCATTGCATCTAGCTGATCTCGATATAGGAGGAGTACACCGGATGGGTTATGCACTCGTGTCAAAGGTACTCTCCACCTACACCCTAATGGAAGAGCTAGCTCTGGCTCTGGCTCAGTAGCGGAGGTTATTTGTAGTAATCATCGTGATCTCGAAGTAGGTCTCCATCTGGAGCATCGGGTATTGGCATCGTGTAAGCCATGAAGCGAGTGGTAGTCTTTGGATCTGCGTGTGAGTAGCTAATCGGGTCAGCAGCGTGAAGTCTTTCTAAGACCATGCATTGAATACAAAATAAACGAGAAAAGTTGGTCCACGAAAAAATGAGGTTTTTATGTGCTTTAGAAAAATAATATAAATGTGTCCCTTTGGAACTCATGATTTAATGGTAGAGTCTCCTTTGTACGGGGTTTTACCCAAATACAATTTGTATAAAAAATGCATGACATGGCTTAATATCATACAATGACGCCAGGTCGATTATGAGCAATGGTGACAATTGGGCCCGATTCATCCCACATCTGTAACAGCATACATTCGAAGTTATTACATGCACAGCCTTGAGTGTAATACAACCGCTATCTGTGACTACGATCGGTGGCTTGGCATAACTCGCGATAGCATATGTATGTGCTAGTATTGCACCACCCCAACTATAAGTCGCAGCGACATGCTTTAAATCTCTGGCCAGAGGGAGGAAAGCACATAAACATCTACACCTTTCTCGCCCGCAAACAAGAAGGGATCCGACACAGATGAACCTGACGCGCATTACGCCGAATGTGACCTCATCTCTCGCATTAGGGTATGGGTGGATAACTGGGAACATAACCACCGCAAGGAGATAGTGGCTCCTCTGATAGCATCGGCGGATGGGATGACATCGAGCAACTCCTCACACAACGCCGCCACATCGAACACACAAGCGCCGTTGACCTACCGGCCGCGGATAATGGCTGGGCCACATGATGGCAACATCCGTATGTTATCGCCATCTCCCTACCGGGCATGAAACAGCTCCTGGTTTCATCTCAACGGTAGATAGGTGATATGGCCAATCGATAATGATGTGGCCTAAGCGGTATATAAATTGTAAAACCATAAAGTACATCGATCACGTATGATCGAATGCGATATCCATCCCCTCCACATAGTCAAGGAAGGCTCTATCTCATTGCCGAGGCGAGTATTTCCGGTTATAATAAATCTAAACAACCAATTTTAAAATCGTTATATATAAATTACATGTTATAACCTAAGTAATAGTAATTGATAATTAAATAAAATAATGCATACGTTCGTGATCTACTTGGGCAGGATCCGTGGTCTGCCTTGCAAATACCAAGACAAATGTATCCAGTTGGACTGCATCATGAATCCCCCTGAACGTCATATCTATAAGATATAACAAATCCAAAATAATTGTCAAATATGGTTGTCAATATTAATTACAACGACAATGATTTACAATACACACGTACAATAATAATGTCTCATTTACTAGAATAAGTCTTATACAAAACAACTACAAAAAGTCGAGGCCTCATTTACAAGAAATACACACTTGTAATGCAAGTCTTATACAAAACAACTATAAAAAGGTGAGGCCTCATTTACAAACTAAAAAACAATTGCCCTACTTCACATCTATCACCGAACCTTGATTTCTATTCTTACAAGACCATTGACATGGTCTCGCTTGTTTCTGGCACAACCCACATTTTATCGGTTTTCCTCCCTAACGCCCATTTACTATGCAACCGGTTGATTTAGGACTCGCCACTCGGCTTGCCGTTTTTATCAATTCGTGAGCTACAATCGTAGGACCATCATCAAGAGGTCACCTATCTTCATTGAATATGGATAAAAATGTTTCGCTCCAAGGCCATAGTACTACATCAAGCAGAGCGTGAAGAGTTTTTAACAAATAACCAAAAATCAACACATCGATGCTGAAATGCTACTATGATATGGCTACATGGAAATCCATATATTAGTGTCTTACCACATGTGCATTTCTTATCATTTAAGTTGAGGTGATGAATTCGACCACTCCTTGACTTGACGTGAAATCTGCCTTGTATGTGATCGTAAAGAACAATTTCCATCGATCCAGCCTTAACCATGCGGCCCTGAATCTGAGCTTCAACATATGGAGTGAACTGCTCATCGGATGTCAATCTATTAACACCTTGTTCCCTTCTTGCAACAAAGTAACTGTTAAGGCGGGAAAATGTTAACTGAACTAATGTAGTGAGTGGTAAGCTACGAGCTCCTTTAAGAACACTGTTAAATACCTCCGACATGTTGGTTGTCATTATCCCATATCTTCGACCTCCATCATGTGAAAGCGCCCATAACTGAAGAGGGATCGCCTCTAACCATTATTGTGTTTCAGAATTAATTATTCCAATTGTAGCCATATGCCTATTCATCTTCATGGTAATACGCAATAGCCGCTTCCGCATACCAAATTCTTCAAGAGTTTATCTTGAAGCGACATAAAATTGCTTGCGTGATCGACGATGCAAATCTCCGTGATGTGCATATGGTGCATCCCAATCAAGACGGATCACTCAATGCCGCCATAATACCCTGACGCTCGTCGATATAACACAACCTCATTCGCTGAGTTACTCTATTTCCGGGAGCACATGCCAAGAACCATCCCCAACTATCAATATTCTCGCCTTCTGTAATAGCAAATGCCAATGGAAACAACTGATTATTTCCGTCATAGCCCATAGCAATCAATAATGTCCCTTTATACTTCCCATACAAATGTGTACCATCAATACTCAATACTTCGTGGGTGTTAAACGCTATTGGTCGCAAGCAACTATTTCGGGTTAATCCGGTGGATTCGTAAAAACATGTAAACTCGTACACGACACGTTTAATAAACGGGTAAAAAATTGAAACACTAACACGAACTGTTTAATAAACGGGTAACACGACACGACTCGTTTAACACGTCTAATTTTAAATGGATTGAGTCATTGGCCTGTTAACACGATAAACCACTCATTTGACCCATTTACCGCTTACCACCGCTTGACGATTTAACACTAAGAAACCACCCGTTTAACCATTTACCTGCTTTATTTAAAAATGTTAACTTTATAAAACTAACAACCAACACAAAAATGTAATATTTAGAGACATCATTCATACCACACTACTATATAATAAAGTACAAATTACAATCTAAATATTCAAATCCAAAGTATCCAAATTCCACCAACAACCATATTACAAATCATAAATACAATCCGAAATAACAATCATATATATTTTTCTTTATATTAGGTTAGGCTAGGTTAAGAAAAAAGTTGCTTTATATATTTTTTATGTGGTCAAGTATTAAAAAAATGATTAATTTTTTTTTAAAAACATACTTATTAATTTTATTTAAACGGGTAAACGGGTTAGCATGTCTCACCCGAACACGACTGCTGAAGCGAACGTGGTTAAACTGCTGACCTCGCTTATCACCCTCGAACCTGCTTTTAAAGCCACTCAAACTCCGCTTAATCGACTTCCGCTAATCGTGGCCTAAGCACCGTATCGTGTTGAATTTCGACAGCCTACTCACACCTGACTTCCACAACTCATAACCTTCAATGATGAAGGCTTTGAATGACCGTAACACGCATTGAATGTCTCATTGTTTGGCACACTACCGTCACGAAGTTTTCCAAATGACAACACATCCAGAGATTTGCTTGTTCTATGGCCAAGAACAAACGTGGGAGCTCTGTATATGACTGAGAAAAATCAACAAATAAGTGTCTAAATGCTTTATGCTTTCCATCAAAGCTTTTTTATATGAAATTTCATATCCCCATTTCTCCATCACAATTGCTTGAATAGCAGCAGTAGACAATGTGAATTGTGCCTTAATTATTGCCTGTATATGAGTAAAGAACCAAGTTTCAGCCCACCGATGATGGTCCCGCTCAAACAAGGATTTACACAAGTATGCGACCCTTTATATTTGTTGATCACAAATAAGCAAGTATCTTTCACAACCATGGCACGTAACTTCCATTGACATTGACATTCTTCGGCCTTCTTACACCTTAAAATGAGCAATTTTTTTTGAGGAGACAACTACAACAAACTCTTGGTGTGCTTTAATTGAGTAAATCTTTGCACCCTCTTGCAAACTGGATTTAGAATTAAAAACTTGTCCAATTACAAATTCTCCACTCGAATAACTAGTAGTCTCTTGCGCCCATGGAGTCTAACCACTTGAAATAACAATATCTATGTTTTCAACATGTTCAAAACAAAGTGTTGGTGGTAGGTGAAATGAAGGTGGGACGACTATCCTGGCCTCATCTGTGATATTCGATACATCATAAGATAACGACTTACAGTAGACAACATTCCTGCTTCATTCTCCAGAACCTAATCAGGAATTGAACATGATATGTCTATCGCCTGAACATGTAAGACTTCATCATATCATCAACATCTTCATCAAATTCATCATTACCTTATTCATAAGCGCAAAACATCATCATTCCATACCCAAAGATCTAAGACCTGATCGCTATAATAGCCCAACAACCATAGCCAATTTCTGCAACATTCTCATTTTCTACAACACCCATACATTGATTCGCTTGTCGGTTTATTCGAATGACCTCAACAAACAATTCAATTTCCTCAATGGCAGTTGTGTTAACCATGTTCAACATTCGATGCACAGTACTGTCATTCCATATTAGGAAAGGTTGGAACCTATTTCCACTTTTTAGAGGATACTTACAATTGAGGACTAATTTGAACTTCTGTTTGTCAATAGTTGTGCTTGAAAAATATGATATCACCCGATTGTTCGAACGTGCAGTCAGCCGGTATATCTAAAGGCACAATAAAAGCTTTGTTCCCAACATATTTGACATATGTTTTAGTCCTCAATATATCTCCATTGTAATAACATATTACGGGAATAGAGGAAACAGACATAATTGACCTGTTAAAAATGAAGTAAAAAAATAATAATAATATGAGAGAGTATTATCCTTAGTACCTTGTTTAGAAATTAAATGGCCCCAATCGTGTCCCCTTTCTAAGACCCATGATTTAACGAAAAATCGGGCAGAGTCTCCTTTGTACGGGGAGGTCTACCCAAAATACAACTTGTACTAAAAACACTGCCAACATGGCTCAATATCATACAATAACTTCAAGGGGTCCAAATTTGAGTCAAAGTGGCCTAATCGGGCCCATTATTCTATAATCAACAACAACAACAACATACAGTCTTCCTACTTCCCCATTCCCTTTTCCTATATGATAGAAAGCTAAATTATTGGTTTAGGAGTTTCCACAAACTAGGGTCATTGATCTTTGAAAAACTTAGGACTTATTTGTTGTATGAACTTGGTTTAGGTCCAAATTTCTATTATAATTGAGCCTGGATTGCCCATATTTTCGGTTTTATGGAACAATGCTTTTGCATGGCGATCTTCCATATTCCTTGGCATTAAAATAACATGGATTGGTGAGGTCATTTTGTGTCGCAAAGGAAGTTTGGTTGAATTTGTTCAAATAAACTTGAGTAACTCAACCCAAGTTTCGAATTAAAATAACAAGTCATTGTATTGCCCATGAATATCACCTGAAACCATGAAGTGTTGCCTCAATAATATCGTAAAAATCAATCCAGATAATCTTCATAAGACACTAAAGATAAAAATAATGGTCAAATTTCCATCATACATGCAACAAAGAGAATGTCAGACACCTTTTTTTTTTTTTTGATAATTGTTGACGTCTAGGCCAACTCAAGGCACTCGACTAATCCTGCTGACTCCGTTTTTAATCTACGGATAAACCTGCTCTGGCCGTGGAGAGTGACTCGAACTAAATGACTACTCTGCACCCCACCCCAATGCTTTACACCAACTAAGCTTACTCTCAAGGTTATGTTAGACAATCGATTATTATGAAATTAAAAACCACTTGATCTGAGCTTCACAATGTGTGGCTTACTGAGCCCAAGCAGCTCACTATCAGATTTTGAGTCCTAGCTTAATTCATATTTTTTGCTTGCTTCTTTATATATGTTATTACATTCATTTCCTTATGAAATAGTAAGGTTTTCATATGAATTGATATACGCCTCTCTGGTCCTAGATGTTTCTAAATGGCCAGCAACAACTGAGAGTGGCTTTTTTGAGTAGGGGAGAATGTCCAGGATTGCAAAGTTTTAAAATTGATTTAAGGGCAAGATTGTATAGTTTCAACACTAAATATTGTTAAGAACACATAATTATCATTGTTTTTATCCCATTATTATAAAAATAAAAATAAATCATATTACGGAATTGGTCGTGGGTCTAAGTGAACCCCCAAACATATACTTTCAGTTCCTAACTCAATTGCACCTCAACTTCTCACTTACACAAAGAAACTTATCTATTTTTGCTCCATCAAATTGGTCTACTAAGTTGCAACACCAAATGTATAAAATGGAGGATACGGGCAATTCAGTAAGATGAAAACATGGCAGAAAAAAGGAGATATTTCCGAGATGAGCCATGAATACAGATTTCATAGATCGTGTAAACACTTAAAGATAAAGATGGGCATTGGTCCTCAGGGAGATTTCAAAACCAAACCACATAGCCCAGGATGTTAAGAAAAAGTACCCTTTAAGATGAATAATCAAAGGAGAGGAGGTCCCTTTATGATGCAAGAAATGAAATAGCATAATAATCATGGACTAATATAGCGAGCATTAGTTCGGTTTCGCTTGCAAAGAGAGGAATCAAAGTTGAAACAACTCCCTTTTTCATGTGTTTCTAGAAGATGTATGCTAAAGATTATTTGAATTTGAACATGTCCGTATTATGTACGTAAATCCATGGTCAAGAAAGAAAGACATTTTTAAGCTAAAATTAAAGGATGTTGCACTTCAACACTAGAAGTTAAATACCATGCCTAACCAGGCATGGAGAAAATTGGCCCATGGAACATATAAACACGATGATGTGCAAGTAATTTCAATGGATGTACCTTAAGAATGGGATCTAACAAGAAATTTACTAATTAAAGTGAGGCATGTCAATCAGAGTATACCTCAAGCTTCGAGATCATCGCTTTGGAGCTTCCGCTTACACAAGAGGAATAAACAAACAACATCATGTTACCAAGAGAACTCTGTATTCCGTCATGAAATAAGGGTCTAAATCTTTTCATTTCAAAAATTCTCATTAACATGCATAACAAAGGAAAAGAGGGATAACGCTATTGTCAAAGAACCATATTCGGGGCATCTCACGGTGAACCACAAAGCACTAGAAGTGTTTTTAAGGTGCTCAGAGCGATCAAACAACCAAACAAAATGAATAGACAACAGTTAACTACTATACTAATCCACCAAAGGGGAGGAAATATAAAGGATCAGAGGCCACAAACATCAAACATAAAATGTATTGGCTCAATCTTTCCACATCATATCAAGTGCTCTTTAAGGTGCTCAGAGCGATTAAACAACCAAACAAAATGAATAGACAACAGATTTCTATTGTACTAATCCATCAAAGGTGGGTGAAATAGCAAGGATTAGAGACCACAAACATCAAACATAAAATGTATTGGTTCAATCTTTACACATTGTTACCAAGACATCACGACATCGATTTCCATAAACAATTTCTTGTTTCTATATTATGTATTGCCATTTTATCATTATTTCACCAAAAGAAAGAAAGAAAAAAAATCAAACTCCCTACATCGTAATCTCTAGATTGCAACCCATCAAAAGCTCCTGAGAACCCAAATCGTTCCCCTTTGTCTTCTTATATTCAGAAAATACCCTATCCTCTTATCAATTAGTTCTTCCATGAATCTAATTTACAAGCACCTCTAAAACGCACACAAAACCACACAAGTCTAAAATGAAACCCTAAATCACACAAACTCCTTTTCAAGTGATAGGTTGTGATAAAACAAGAACGGGATGGAAACAAAACCTCATAAATTAGTCGCTCTGACGGAGAAATGGGCTGATCGGTGTCGCAAGTGAACCCTGCCACCGAGTAGGGAGTTGCTGAGGAGGGAGCTGAGAAGAGAGTAACAAAATGAGAGAGGAAGAAGAAACGGGAAGGGAAGGAAGCATGTCAATTATGTTTTTTCAATGCAACAAGGTTAATTTAATGACTGCATTTGATCAAGGCAATAGTCATATCCATTAAACGCCGGTCTTTTGGCAAATTTTTAAATTCAAAACCAAAGCGTTGTGATTTAATACCATTGAACTTAAAATTTGCCAAAGGTCGCCGCCTACAACGCACTAACACCTAACTTGCTCGATAAAATAAACGTACTACTTTGACATTTTTTGAAACCTAAAATAAATTCTATATTTTTTTATTCAAAATATACTATTCATGCCAAAAGATCAAGAATTTTACGGGCAATATACGGTCAAATGAGTAAAATGGATCGAATGGGTTGGTCAAATCGGTTCCCGGATCGACAACCCAATGGGTCACAAAGCCGCGCCAAAGGCCCCAGCCGGGTCATTCTAGATAAATCGTCGGGACTTTCCGACTAAGTCTTAATAATAGAATGGGTCAAAGGTCCTAATGGGTTGGACATAAAGAGATAATCGAGTTTTTTTGACTAAGTTCTAATTGGTTGGTTAAATGACCTAATGAGTAGGGTTTAAATGGGTTAGACCTAATGAGTCGAGTATAAGTATGTAGGTTATAATATAATAGATTGAACCTAAATATGTTGAACATAATTTAAATGGGTTAAGCCTAAGTATGTTAGACTTAATGCACAGGTTGAGCCTAAGTATATTGGACTTAAGTTAATGAACCCTCACTAAATATGTTGGACCTAGGTATGTTGATCCTAATTTAAATAAGTTAAAGATCAAACAACCTAAGCGCCTGCTAAATACTAATAAAATAACTCCTATATCCAAATCGTAATACGAAATTTCAAATGATTCTAATCTTTGGCTTTCATTGGCACATGCCAGATTTGAATTGCTGGAAACGCGCTTTTTATTTTCAACCCCATTTGGTTGAATTTAATTGAAACAAAGGAAAATGTTTTTACCGCTTTCGATCTATATATAAAACGTCAAAATAAATAATTCATTTTTCGTTTTCAAAATTTGTTTTCGTCTTATTCTCATAACTAAACGCCGCTTTCCTTTATTAAAGCTCAATGTAAAATGTAAAAATTTTCTACCTACTAAACAGAGCCTAACAGATTGTCAAAGTATTTGAAAAAGAGCAAATAAATTGTTAGGATAATGACAATGAAAATACACACAATAATAATAAATAAATGCCTAGAATGGTCAATAGGTATATAACCATGTCTATAGAAAACAAGATTCCAAATATGAAAAGAAAATAGTATGACTATAAATAAATCTGAAAAATAATAGAAGCAATACAAAGCTAAGTTGCAGCTTTAATGTAAACCAAAATCGGAAAGGAAGGGAAGAAAAGTAAACTCCACAAAACAAAAACCATTCTAGCTATTCAGATTTAAGCTTATAAACCTGACAACCAAACAAAATACCATACTTTTTCAAATTTTAAGTTTATAAATTATAGTTACACGTTCACATAAAACTTTGAGAAGAAAGAAAAGGGTATAACCCATTAAAATACATGATATATATACACTACATTATATGAAGGCAAATATGATTCTAACTACAGTCCTTTAAATCCTAGGGTTATTATAAACTAAATATTGGGTAGGAGATTATATCCGAGAACACCAACAAGAAACAATACACAAAAAATATCATATAAAAAAATAGAGAAAGATATAGACAAATCAATAAATTATTACAACATTACCTTCTTTAGCATCTTCTCCTCTCCTTCTTCTACCAGCCTTCTCCTCCAAAATGACCTCCCTTCTCTTTTTACAGCTCCTCAAAAAAAAGATATTCTCATCATTTTTGATCTTACTTCTAAAACTCAGTCTTTCTAAAAGGTCATCCACTTAAACCCTAAAAGGATCCTTTTTATACTAAAGATAAAAAATAAAATCCCTTTTGATGGTTGTTGCTTGGTAGCCATCTGGGGACTCTACACATTGTTAGCTCACTCATTTAATCAAGCCACGATAACAAACCAAGATTATCAGACACCAATCGTTAAAATTGAGTTTAGTAATATATTGAAATTGATCAGGCATAAAATGAATAAATTCTAAATTTAAAATGACAATGATGTATTTGATTAAGCTTATTGAAAGTGAAGTTCACTAAAATTAAATAATTAAGATTTCAAATAAAAAACGACAAGTAACCAAAACTCAAAGCTAAATCATAAAGTGAAGATTTTGTTAGCATATGAATCTACGTAAGATGAATGCATTTATGCACTGTGGGGTATATCATATTTTACATGCATATTTTTCATAATTCGGTTTTTGTGTCTAAATTGAATATATTTTTGAAAACTTAAGTATGAGCATTGATCCTCAGGCATTTAAACTTTAAAATGTATTCAAATGTGTTTTAGAATGTTTGAAAATGATTTGGAATAAAAGTAACTAAAAGTTACCATTTTCGGGACTTTTTTTTTGACATTTTTGGCATACTTGATGATTTTAATTCGATTAAATATTTTAAAACCCATGTTTACTCATAAAATCTTAGTTATCTGGAGTTTAAAATGTGCTTAAAAGAGTTATTTAAAGTTATAAACTGATTTGGAACGAAAAGAAGTTGAAACGGACCCATAACGACTTGTTTTCTAATAAGCAATTGTTTAAGTTGTCTAGGTTATCTGATTGGTCAATCGGTTGACCGGTTGGTCCTCCAATTAGTCCAAGAGGTCGATGGGTCGATGGGTTGCAACCGGTCGAGATTGTAATGTTGACCGTTTTTGTCCAAAAATATATGTTTTTCATTTTTATGAACCGATAGAGCAAACGGCATCACCTTGGAAAGACCGGTTTAATAAACGGCCACTTAACGTATCACCGTAGGCATTAAATGCACAACGACTAGTTTATTAATGGAACCGGTTAATCGATTGTGTAAAATGCTACTCGATATTTCACCCCTATAAATTTTTAGTTATGGATCATTTATGGCCATGATACTTGTTGCATTTATCATCTTAACGACAATTTCTCTTGTTACTTAATTCTCAATCTCATTTATTGGTACATTAAATTATCATTTGCATATCATGGAGTGGACATTTGATTTCCTCATAGTTTGAGTTGTATTTGTTCGATTTTCTGAGTTAGAAAGAGGTTCTTAATGTACTAGATGCAGAGTTTCTCTTGCTACTTAATTCTCAATATCATTTATTGGTACATTAGATTCTGATTTGCATATCATGGAGTGGACATTTGATTTCCTCATAGCTTGAGTTGTATTTGTTCGATCTCGTGAGCTAGAAAGAGTGTCTCATTGTATTTAAGAGTGAAAGCTTAAAATATACATAACATGAAAGATTTGTGAAATGCAAATTAGAGCCAAAATCCAATTGTTAAAGGAAAAGCTCGAAAGCATAACTTGAAACTATAGAACTTTATCAGCTTAAAGATTGGAAGAGAAATGACATAGGCAAGGGGTGTACGAATCCACTATAAATTCAAGTTTACACTTTGTATATTTATTTTTTGTTATTGAAATAAGTTGAAGATTTATTATTGTTTTGTAAAAAGTTTTTGAGAAAACAAATTTACTCATTTTTTATTAAGTTGGTAAGTTATATTCAACTTTTCAACCATTATTAATTACATGGTCGTATAACAAATCTTTTAATCAACGATTACTCATTTGGGAAAACATGTATAATAATAAGAAAATAAAAAATGATTTTTATTATTGTAAAAAGGAAAATATATTATGAAATACATGAATGAATATTCATTATATTCAACGAATCTCATATACATCAACGTATATTCAATGTACCTATTAGCGGCACATTCAGAATCTATACATTCAGAACTCCATATATACATCAACGATATTCAATTTACCTATTACAGACATTCAGAATCTACATTCTACGATGAATACTCCATCTCCTATTCAATCTATATAAGAGGAATGAAAGGAAAATAAAATTGCTCCTCCGACTTTCTACCATCTTTTCTTGCCATTTATCTACTTTCTTAATCTCTCTATTCTCTCTATTATATTCTTACAACGCAATATTTTACAATACGTTATCAGCACGAAGATCTACCAATTGAGTAAATATTTTGTGCAAGGTGAGTATTTTTTTTATTAATCAACTTATACTTCATCTTCTTCTATCAATTCTTCTTTTTTTTCTCTTTTCTTGGCTTGAAGCCAAATTTCCAACCTAAAAGTATCCTTCTGCTCCTAAAGTGGCGGATATTTGAAAACTTAATTAATTTGTAAGGATTCATTTGTTTTGCAAGAATTATGGCAAATATTGAAAAGCCCAAATTCCACATCCTCGGGCTGAGTGGAAATAATTATCTATCCCGATGCCTTGATACGGAAATGCACTCCAAGGGCAAGATCTTGCTAACGAATTACGTAAGACTCGAACCTCAAATGCAAAGATAAAGCAAATGCACCGATTTTTATTCGCTGCCATTTGTAATGAGCCTCGCAGACTCAATATTTATCCGCTCGCACCCTCAAACCTTGTGAAAGAGGTTGCTGATAGGTATGATCATACTTCAAGACCGGTTATCCTTCCTCAAGCACAATATGACTGGCAAAATCTCATACTACAAGATTTTAAATCAGTGTCCGACTATAACTCCGCTTTATTTGATATTGTTTCTCGGCTTGAGTTATGCGGTATCAAGCTCACTGATGCGGAATTGTTAGAGAAAACTTTCTCCACCTTCCATGCTTCGAATATTGTATTGCAACAAAGAATACCGGCAACGTCAATTTGCCACATACTCCGGGATGACCCGATGCGGCTCCTCATTGCCGAAAGCAAACTAATGAATTGCCGCTTCAAAATCATGATCTTAGACTGGTTGCCCAAAAGCATTGCCTCGGCACATGCAAACTCTGAGAAAATTATTGGCCATTTTAATGGCTAAAAGCGCAAGCAAGAATATAATCCCCGAAGGGGTGGCAGAAAATTTAACCGCCCTAAGAAATCTAACTTTGGCCCAAATCATGACAAAGAAAAGAAGCCAAAGAAGGTGACTAATGAAAGTATTTGTCATCACAGGCATGATCGGTGACCGGTCACGCGACTTGTCGTGACGCCAAAGCACTTTGTTGATCTATACTGTGCCTCTTTTAAAAATATTGGCAACGTGGTGAATCTCACGCCATTGAAATTAATCATGTCACTATAACCATCGTTGAAGCCAACAATATCTCCGGCTGGTGAGACCTCTTGCTCCCGGCGGCAAATGCATCCCTCGATGTCTCCGATTTCTTCGAGACCTTTGATTACTTTGATGAAGCATCGATCGTGGATGACATCTTTGACTTCGAATTTTATGATTCTAATAATTTCTTTCTAGTTGTTTTTTTTTTTTAAATGTATTACCTTTTATTGTTCTTTAATATGGTTATGCAATGAAATGCTTATGAACTTGATATAATATTTATTATTTTGAAATTTTATTTGACCCTATAACTAATATGAAAATTTTATGATACTTGACACCTGAAGTTGTCAACATAAATGCAAATGGAAAACACCGAGAAAAAGGAAGATGTTTGTTTGCTTGATAGTGCATCAACGCATACCATATTTCGTAGTAGACACTTTTTCTCGAGTATGACATTACGTAAGACACAAGGTCCATACAATATCCGGTCCTATTCCGACATTGATGGTTTCGGGAATGCCACAATTGTTTTGCCAGTACCATCCCCGCATATTATAATGTATTTCTACAAAGAGATAAAAATGAATCTACTTTATTTCAAAGATGTACGCTTCGTGAATCCGGTACCCATGTCGGTACTATTTACGAGCAAAATAAAGAATATATAAGATTACCTCAAAACTATAAGACGTGGGCCTGAAGACTCATCCATGAGAAGCTAGAAGCTTCTTCACGGCTTAGGACACATGACACAGCCATTAAACCTACTCCAATTACATCTTAGAGATTGATAAATCCCGATCGGGCTTGATTATGGCAGATCGCCTGGTCACCCCGTGCTACAATGATGCGTAGAATAATCCGTATCACAAAAGCATGACCCTTTAAAGGATACAAAGGTATTGTCATTCAAAGATTATAATTGTGAAGCTTGTCTTCACAAGGAAAACTCATTATCAAACCTTATATAACAAAGGTCGATCTCGAATCCCCTTTATTCCCGCAAAGAATTCAAGGTGATATTTGTGCATCAATACAAGAATCACCGCTTCGACCATTTCGATATTTTGAAGGTGATTTCCAGCTGACGATCCCGTAGACGTCCCAATGCTTGTTCCATTATCTACGCGCAATGCCACCTCACGCTTATTTGCGTTGCATTATAAAGCTCTTCAGCACAATTCCTCGATTATCCAATTAAAGGTATAAGGATGGATAATGCCGTGAATTTAGCATCAAAGAGTTTTGATACATATCAGGCTTTTACTCCTAATGGAGGTTGAGCACCGTCGCATATGTTCATTGTAACACTGAAATATACCCTAAATAGCTTTCTGACTTGTTTGTATATTATAAGCTGGGAATATGAATTTTCGAAATAAAACGAAACCCGAATTAATAATGAAGCTGGCGGTAAATGTAATTTACTACTCTGAGGACCTAGTGGTCATAGTGTGAAGGAAAGACTAGGGGTTAATATATGAAATGTTTAAAACGAAATGTAAATAAGAAGCAGGATTCACAAGAATTAGAGAAAAGATGGAATGTAAATTAATGGTGCACTAATTTTTAAGCGCAGTAAACGGTAGAAGCTGTTGAAATGTAAAGCGCCAAACATGGCCTTAACAACACAATGGATAAGATAAATGGTCTCTCATTTTTGAGAGACTAAACCAGAGAGAGAGGAGAAGAGGAAAAGAGAGTATAAGAGGAGAAGAGAAGAAGGAGAGAAGTTCAAGCAAAGGTGAAAAATGATTAACTATACTAATTCTAAAGCCACTATTTCCATGCAATTGCATGGTTAATGGCTTGCCCCAAACCTAGGGTTTGTTAGGATTTCATCCTAACCAAAGATGTATTGAAATTAGGGTTGGTAAAACTCTAAATGGCACAAGAAAAGTATGGAATCCTCCATTTGAGGATGAATTCATGGTTTAATTGTAAGTAAATGAGTTAGGGTTTAGAACAAACCCTAATTAACCTTTATAATTGGTTTATGTATGGGTTATAACCCATATTATAGTTGTTTTGGGAGGAATTCATGATAGGTTTTTGGTGTAAGATAAGTATAGAGTTGATTTTGCAAGAAAAATACGGAAAACGGAGAAAACCAACATTTGGCTGACATTCCGAAGACCCGTACTGCAATTAAATGCAGTGGTACCGCATAGCCTTGGTTCCGGGTCACTGGTCAACTCCAGACCGGTGACAGCTCAGAGTCAGACTGGTATTAGCCCTCCGAACTAAACCTCAGACCGACATACAAAAAGCGGAACAAAAGGTACACACCGCCCATTTTGACCGTTGTCTGTATTTTAGCCATAAATTTCTATTTCTTATCCGATTTGAGGATTCAAGTGGATAATTAAACTAGACTTCAAGGAGAACTAAACATCCAGAATAGACATCATCACCTCACTCTAAGTGGCCCAAAAATTCAACAAAGTGGGGTTATGTGCAAGCCACCATGGCTAGTTGGATCATAGAGTAGTCTGAGTTGTTTAGAATATAACTCGAGTTTCGGTGCTCCGATTTGGGTGATTCCAGTTGGAGAATAACCCTTAGCATCTTAGCTTTAAAAGAGTACAAAGAGACGGTGTCAAATATGAAGTTAAGACACTGGAAAATGAGTATTACAAACTGTCCCAAGTGTAATAGCTTCCAGAATTAACTACGCATGAGCCATAACTTTGGGCTGGATGATCCGACGGAATTTATTCCCAATTTCTAAGTAAAGTAGATTCATAGAGGAATAAGAATACATGAATATGATATGAATATAGGATTATATGATATGAATATATGATAGACATACTCTAAAATGAATAGATAGAACAAGCTTAAGAACAAACGACAGAACGCTGTAAACGCTGTTAACGATAGACAAGTAAACACGACAAAGTTACAAGAACAATGAGTACAAGCAATATCGATCGATAGGTAAGACATATGAATATATAATTTATAAAAACAAAAAAACATGAGAGAAAATATATAAGCACATTAATAACAACCAAGATAGAAACGATAAAAGATATGATGTTAAAATGAGTAAGAATATAATTATATAATAATAACATATCATGATGACAAAGATAGATCACATATACATACAAGATAAAACCCCACTGAAATATTGAACATAATATAGAGGGAATGAGAATCCGCAGAATGTTAATCGCGATGCTGGTATCAATAATGTTGCTAAGATGTTACATAATAATACAATTACGATAACAGTTATTCATGCTTAATGATACACCACAAATCAGATAAAGTCATTATTCGCAGAACCATAAGATGAGATAGGCGTTTTTCTATAGGGAAGATACGGTTGCTACAACGGATACATAGACAGATATCGAGGCCCCGTTTGGGTCGATGACATAGAGATCTCGCTTTTGACCACACGCGGCCCCTAAAAGGTAACTACATAGTACATGGTGGCATAGTCACCGGTTTCGCATGTTGATGATACCTTCGGTATTTATTATTAGTACAGATATCAATCGCTTTGTACAGTTGATAGTACCTTCGGTACATACAGATAGAGATCACCGCCTCGCATAAAGGATAAAAGACTTTCCCCGGGTACATATAGTTATTTCCCGTATCCGCTTCTAAGGTATTCACAGGCATGAACATAAAAGAAAATGAAAAGTATATGTACAGGAGATGTAAAAAGTATATGATATGATATGAGAAGCATAGCACTGCTATGCGATGATAGTATACAGTTACAAGAACAATAAATACAGTATAAGAGCATATGAAAGTTTACAATATGACAATATATGAAAAGTACATAGTACATGAAAAGTATATGAACAAGTATAGTATATGAAAAGCATAGTATACGAAAAACATATGAAAAGTACAGTATATGAAAAAGTATAGTATGAAAAACATAAAGATAAGGAATATCATATGAAAGTATATGTCAACATATGCAAGTACATAAAAGAGAAAGCTATATGAAAAGTATAACAGAAAATGAAGATATGAATGAACAATACATGAATATAGATATATGAAAAATAAGATAAGAACAAAGACATGAATACAAATATGGAAAGTACAAAGTATAGTACACAAAAGGATGTAAAGTAGATAAAAGAGAAAGGTATATGAAAAATATAGTATATGAAAACACATGAAAGCCTATGTGAAACATATGATAGTATATGATATGATAGTAAAAATATAAGTCTTATACTCCTACGAGAGATATGAAATATGAGATAGAAATCCACGTAATACGAAAAATAAAGATATGATATGAAAGTATTAGCTTTAAGCCAACACAAGAAAAGTACAAAAAAGTATATGAAAGACAAAAGTACATGATGTATCAAGAACGCATAAATGTACGTGAAGTATATGGAATAGTACATGGAATGCAATAAGTCATAGAACGTAAAATGAGAAGGTATAGAATACAAAGAAAGTATAGATAAAAGATATGCCAAAGACATACTATACGTAACGGGAAAAAGGTTGACATGCAATAAGCATGTAAAGATGATAAGTAATAAAAGTTATATGAATATGTATAGTTATATGAAATGCATATGTATAAGCTTGTGACGTTCACCATTGGTGGTTGTCCATGCTTATGTCCTTACCTGCCGCAGTTTAGCACGGGTGTTCAACCGTGCGCATGTATGTACACAAGGATAGAGGACAGGACATCCCACATTAACAGAGCAGGCCATCTCAGAGATAAGTGCTCACCAGCGTTGCTTCCACAATCTCTGATGTTTTGTATTAGAAATGTACATGTATAAGTATTTGTATAAGTAAATGAGACTCAGTATACGTGCTTAGATTTTGATGGACACCACTCCGATGGTAATTCTTTTGTATATGTAAAAATGATTTTTGTTATTACAGAAATTGTTTGTATACCCACAGTATAAGTACAAATTAGAAAGAATAGGTCAACAGAAATTCCCAAAGATATAAGATAGATAGCCTCACGCCCGGACGGCTCGATCCGCCACCGGGTCGGACTCGATCCGGGATGTGACATTCATACTCAAAATGGATTGGTAGAATCCTTGATTAAACATATACAACCATTGCCCGCACTCCCATTATTGAGAACTAATCTCAACGATACAACACTGTGGTCATGCCGCTTGTACGCTGGGTCACTCTAATAAGATCAAGGCCTCTAATCGCTTGAAGGTCTCCTGCTAATCTCCCTTCAAATGGTTCTTGGTTATGAACCCGATATTTCAGCACGACGCACCTTTGGTTGTAGCAAAGATGTGTGCCTATTACACCACCAAAAGAACGAATGGGTCCCCAACGCCGTTTGGGCATTTATAGTTTGGTTTAATTCATCGCCCACCACAGTTCGAACCGACCACTGCGATCTTTATCGCGATTCAAGCAGATTGTCATTTCAATGAGACTTTGTTTCCACCGACACAATTTAAAATTGAAATGGTCGCAAGCAAAACTAGCTTAAGGTTTTCTCCTGGAATGAGAAAAATTTATCTCAATTCGACTCAAGAACTCCTGAGTGCGAAAACGAGGTGCAACGCATAATCCATTTACATGCTATAGCCAATAGACTTCCTGATGCATTTAATGATGCCACTAAGGTAACTAAACTTCATATTCCACCGTGAATGCTCCAACTAGATAGCCTGCTCCCGAAGGACAAGCTAAATGGATGAAAATCCCCCACAATGCGCGGGTACATCAACAGACTGGCGCGACACTGGCTCCTCGAAACTAAGGGAAATAATCGCAATCCACTCCGTAAGAGCCGCGCCAGGCTTTACTTAATTCAAAGAGCTTAATGCCCTTGAAGAGTACAAACCCATGAAAAGATCACCAACCCTAGGAATATCGAGAATTCCAGCTACATATTGTAATGAGATTCGATCTAAATAAAATCATCACGATGATATTTTTGCATTCTCGCTTGCTCATAAAATTATGGATGATGATCAGGAGCCGATTCTATTATCAATGTCGCCAAAGGCAAGATCGTCTGGCGGGAGGAAGCAATTAAGGCCGACTAGCTTTCCTAGCTAAATGGAGAGGCTTGGACCCATAACTC
Organism: Tetrastigma voinierianum; assembly: GCA_016808115.1. NCBI lineage: Eukaryota > Viridiplantae > Streptophyta > Magnoliopsida > Vitales > Vitaceae > Tetrastigma > Tetrastigma voinierianum. The sequence goes on along the minus strand of JAEQBH010006332.1, from coordinate 4,889 downwards.
GCATCCCCGATACGTAAAACCCGCTTGATATAAATGGGTATTTGTCAAGAAACAAATGAGAAAACGAGGCTGCCAGTATAAAGCCCGACTGGGCCGCTTCAAGGATTTCCTCCCTAGACTCGGGATTGATTATGATGAGACATATTCACCGTGATGACATGACTACATTTCTTTTTCATTAGTCTCGGTAATCTTTGAAAATTTGAAATGCGCTTTATTGACATTGTGACGTGATATCTATATGGCTCATTAGACACATATATTTATATGAAAATTTCTAGGGATTCAAAATGCACTCATGAAGTGCACTTTTAACTTATTCTCATTAAAATTTGCAAAGATCTAGACGTTAAAGTAATCCGGCTTGATGGTATCAATCGCCTAAGTGAGTACCTAATTAAGGAAAGGTACAAGAATGATTCTATCTGTCCATGCGTGTTTATTAAGAAATCAAAAACTGGATTTGCTATTATAGCAGTTTATGTCGACGATATAAATTTAATTGGAACTCCAGAAGAGTTAAATATAAACTGCTGTATCGGAAAAGAATTGATAAAGATTTGGCAAAACCAACTTTGTCTTCGTCTACAGTCGAAAGTATTAAAGCAATGGAATAAATCGTCCATCAATCATCATACATTGGAAAGATTACTTAAAAGCTTCAACATGGACAAGGCTCACCATTGAGCACCCTATGGTTAAAGGTCTCTAGATCCCTAAAAGGATCATTGGCCCTAAAGAATTGATGAAAGAGATACTTGGTCCTCAGTGATCATATCTCAATACACCGCTTTCATGTACTTCGCACAAATGCACGCACTTACATCGCTGTATAAATTTATCGCACGCTAGCTCTCGAGCTAACTCGAGACACTCAGAAACGGAATTAAACATATTTTTCAAGTATCTCCGGCGAACCATAGATTCGGGATTATATTATTCCTAAATCTAATACCTCTCGGCTTGGGCTTGGATATTCGATGCCGGATATAGATTTGATCCACATAAAGCCTTCGCTTCAAACTGGTTATTTATTTTGTTATAATTGGCATCGCCATTTCTTGACGCTCTACGGCTAAATCGCAAGTAGCCACATCTTCTAAATCCACTACGAGATCATCAAGCCATATGAAGCCTGGCGAGGAGCGGGTTTCGTTAAGATCCATTATAACACATATTCACAATTCTTAACACCGGTTACAAATTCTCCCACTATAATTTATGAAGATAATGCTGCTCGGTGGTCGCACAAGTTGCATGATATATCAAAGGTGATAGGACCAAGCATATCCGGCCGAAATTTTTCTATACCATTTAACCTGCCAAAGTCAACAAATTGATGTTAAACATATTCAATCCATAAATAATCTTGCAGATCTTTTTATCAAATCATTGCCAAAGTCAACTTTTGAGAAATTCGTATATGGCATTGGTATGCGGTGAGTTTATAAGATGCAAGATTAACTAGCCCCAACAGTGGCTATATAGCTCAAATTGAGGGGGAGATATTGTGAACTACGATCGCACTCTTTTCCTTTTGTCCTGCTTTCTTTTGTCCTATCGGGTTTTTCCACTTACATGAATTATAAGAATTAATGCATTCATAAAAGTGGGTGAGATCATAAATATTTATGCAATCGTATTTTTTTCCTTTTGTCCTAGCTTGTCCCACTAGGTTTTCTTCCGCTTGGCGCTTTTAATGATAAGAAGATATTCAATGCACATTCATGAATACAATGAATATTCAAAGTGGGAGCGTTATGAAATACATGAATTTAATATTCATTATATTCAACGTATCCTATATACATTAATTCGATATTCAATTTAATTTGTGCATGATAATATCTGTGAATCTATACATTCGTAACCTATATACATTAATGATATTCAATGCATCTATTACGACACATTCAGAACCTACATCTCTACGGTATTTAACGCTCCATCTTCCTATTCAATGTATATGGGCAAGATAATGAAATAAAATAAATCGTCATCTAACTTTCTACCATCTTTAAGTGTTTATCTACTTTCTTTTAATTTCTATTATCTCTATTATATTCTCGTTAACGCATTATTTTTTGCATAATAGAAAATATATTTTCATTGTTTTGTTGTATTTATTTTTTATAATTATTTTAAATATGGATTATGTATATGATAATTAAAATAAAATATTATACATATAAAAATTATTTTTTACAATAAATATATATATATATATATATATATACGATAACTAATCATTTATAACATAATAAATTATTTTATCGATTCAAATCTCAGATGTCACATCCATATCATATGTTAGAGTAAACTTTCCGAGCATTATATAGCATTTAATTTTTCGACCCATTGCATAAAATTTAAAATCGTGAAAGCTTATTAGGCTTGAAATGAATAATATTTATACTGCTAGATCGAGCCGTTATAACGATATCATAAATGATCCTCGATCTTGAGATAAGAATTATTCGCTTCGACTTTTGTATAACGTTTATTTACTTGATTTTGCAATTAGACATAACGATCTATATAAAAGTGTTTATCATATCTTATTAAGGATAGAGAAATTTTTTTGAATACAATATAAATATGAAATCTTCTTAACCTATTATAAGAATTTTAAAGATGGGAGAGCCCTTTAAATTCAAAACGGACAACATCTATATCGTTTGACCGGAATACGTGAGGTCAGCACTCAGCAGTCGCAAGGTAAAGTAAACATTCTTCGGTCGTATAGGCCAACTACGATATTTTTATTGTGAGTCATCTGACCTAACCATGGTTAAATTCACGACTCAACCCGCGTTTTCAATCTAACCACACCCACTACATCCTTTTGCTATAAATAAATCACAACGCTGCTCCTCTCGTTCTCTTTCTCATTTCTACGCTTCTCTGCCCTTCGGAAGCGTAGAGTAGTTTCCTGGCAAGGGTAGACTGAAAGGTATTTTTGGAGGGAGGAGAGGGAGAGGATAATTTCTCGCTGTTCTTTCGCCCACCCTTCAGGCGTCCCGACCTTCAAAGCGGCGTCATCTGGTACGGATATATATATTTTTTCATCTTAATTTTAATTGTTCATGGCTCTTACGTTCTAGATCTGAATAGAATTTTATAAAAAAACCTTAAGGTCGGTCAGAGAATGAAATCTAGGGTTTCTGCGGCGGCCATTTCGATTTTTCTATCTACGATCCGTCTGGATTCCTAGAAAATTTTGGCTATGTGGAAAAGCAGTTTCGAATGATAGGATTGGTGGGAACCTGACTAAGAATGCTCTTTATTTTCCTAAATTGTTTGAAAATTAAATGGAGAGCGCGCTGGATTTATGAATTTTGTTTGAATTTTTGAAGTGCTCTCATCAACCAGTGGTAGGTCGATTTTGATGTCGGTGATTTTCAAACTCGTATGCCCCACGATTCAAGGTCCACGAATTGGATTTTTGTTGGGAATTTGTATTTTGTTGGGGGACGTTTAAAATTTTGTATGATTTAAGTAAAATTAAACTTATTGACGTCTTTATGGAGTTTGTAGATTTGTTTGTCGGACAGTCTGTATACCTTTGAGAATTGGAAATTTTGTTCACATAATGCATGAAAGTTTTTATTCAGTCTGTGAATAACTAACTCGTTTTAAGTACGTTTCCTTTCTCAGGAAATTGAAGTTTCAAATCATTTACTAAAATGGACAACTTCTTTTGTCCTTTAGCCTTTAGGAGTTTGAGGCACATTCTGACTTAATCTTTTTTTCTGTATTATTGATATGATTGGCTTATCTCCCTTTTGTTTCCTGAACTGTTGCAAGTCTTCAACTAACACCTGTGGCATGAAAGGAGTGTGAATAGTGACACAGCACTGTCATATTTTACAGGAGCACCTTGGTTACGAATGCCTTGTTGGAAATATCGTTCTTAGCAATTTGCATGTTACCTATTTTCCTGTGTGGATGGGTGTCATGATGTCTCATTTTCGGGCTAAAGCTTCAAATCCTTCAATGAAATAGGCAGTATGTTTTGCCCTTTAGAAATTTGAGACACTATCCTGACTTAGTTCATTGGTTTTACACACAATATTATTATTATTATTATTGTTAAATAGTAAAGAAAAAGCAAGAAAAAGAACAATATTAAAATAATAATAAGAACTTACATTTTGATTCTATTTTAACTCTATATCATAAGAATGGAAATAGTTCTTCTTATTATTGTTGCTTTGAATAAATGCCTTTTGTTTTCAACTTATAAGTTTTGTATATCTATGATTTATTGGAACAAAACAAAAAAGGGCGCTGGATAGGTATATGGGAATAAAAAGGCTCTTTTGAACAAACTCAAAGAAATATTCATTTTTTTTCTAATAATTATTGTTGTTATTATCATTATTATTACTACTTGGCTTTGATTGTTTCCCATAAGTTTTCTTAATCATAACTGAGACTCATGGCATGATCCAAGCGGAAGCTGTGATATGCCATGGTCATGCTCCATTAGGTGCTTGATAATAACAGTTTCTTTGATGTTTGGTTGTTGGGACCTTATGCTACCATTTTCCAATATGGATGGGTGCAGTAATGTCTTGTGCCTGTTAATTTAGAGTTTATGGAGGCATTGAATGTGGAATGTTGTTTTTGTTTTAATAATTATTGTTTTGATTTGTGTTTGTGTGCTGCATGTGTCCGTATTGTACAAATAAAGTTGGTCAATCTTTTTACCTTTATATTTCTCCCATCTCATTTTATATCCTGCAATTTCCTGTTTCTGCAAGATTGTGAAGTTGTTATGGCTGCAACTGCGAGTGGTCCACGTTATGCACCCGAAGACCCTACTCTTCCTAAACCATGGAAAGGCCTGGTCGATGGGAAAACAGGATATCTTTACTTTTGGAATC